>WYDE02000004.1:228620-241679 GCA_009867175.2 Adela reaumurella | reverse complement strand
GTAATGTAAAGTGATAAATTACAGGGACGCAAATAGTGAATGCAATACAAAATGTATGTACTTCCCTCTCGCACATTGTCGATTTGATATCAGTGAAATTTCCCAGACTCATGCGCAGTTCATTCACCCCCCCTTCTACAACGAGATGCTCAACGAGACGTAAGCGTAAGGAATTTTGAGATAAATCTCATACTTTTGTAAAGTATCGTTTGCAAATATCGCGTACATTGGTAGTCAGGTGTGAATGACTTTTTATCCAGGTTTATTTGAAACAGACCATAGATGTTTTATTTTTCATTGGAGGTGCGACGACATCCGGTACGCCGCGGGCAAGCGATGTATTCGTGCTGCTGAGTGCTGGGAGGGTTGGAAACAAAGTGGAGAGGCATCAGTCCAGCAGTGTAAGGTTGCACGCTGAGGATGATGATGAGATGTTGAATAGACTTCTCTTAACCGTTGACTTGAAAAATCCGTCATATTTTATTTTATAGCAGTGTGCATAGCTCGTGTTCATAGCATGTGTAATGAATGAATGTGTGAGACAGGCGCGAACACTCTGTAGGTATATAAAAGACACGAACAGGGATCCTCATGCTTCTATATTTTCGAATTTGTTTTCAATATTTTTCTTAATTTAAAAAAAAAACGAACGTAGGTACATACAGGGCGTTTTAACGCTCGTTTTTTTATATTTAATAAATAAATGTACCGTGTGGGGCCGGGACTTTAAAGAATGACCCCACTGCATCTCTTGCCATGCATGTCGTAAAAGGCGACTAAGTGATAAGGATAAGATGCCGTGCTAAAGGGCGAGAAGCTCGCAACCTCTCACCTTGGCACGGTACTTTCACAGAGTCATGCAGTAGGTGGGTCTTCGAGCCTTACATGCTGCTTGATATATTGTCCATAATAACTTGCCAAATGTGGTGGTCGGCGTTGTGCTGTAATTTAACAGAGTTCTTGCAGTACAACACCGACTACTCTGCTTACCTCGATTGTCGGGATAGAGCGTGAGTGATATGTATGTATGTATATATGTATAATTACATAATTCAAATTTATAAATAAACTAATAGGTCGGGGAAAAAGATTTTCGCATATAGTATGTTTAAACTTGTAATAAAATGTATATGTATGTAATAAATATTCTGTTTTAAAATTATCTTAATATGATTGTCTTTTTCATTGACACTTCTCTCTTGAAGATTATAAAGATCCTCGCTTCCTCTTTCCTTCCAAAAGGAATGAATATAAATTCAAAATAAGCGGCTGGATAAACTATACATAAAATAATTAAAGAGCCATGGCTCCGACGTGAGTTGAAGACAGGAGCGCCACAAGGTGAACGTTATCTGTCACCGCAGCGAAGACGGTAGAATTTCAAGCGCTTCGTAAAGTTTGTCGTGATGCAGAATCGATCTCCAATATTGTCGCCTGAGCGAAGCGAAGTCACTTAATCGACGAGGATTTAATAAAAATTGAGATTGTTTGTGTGTATTTGTGTCCACACACCTGCACGGGCTGTTTTCTTGATTCATTCTCCATGCCAATAGCTCGCCAAACACCAATTTTCCACTTACTAGAAGAACTCTTATGTCAGATTGGCCGAGCGGGCAAGAGCACGCCTCTCAAGCGGGAGGGGCGGGTTCGATACCTACTGGGGACACAATATTTATAACTTTAGAATTTGTGTTAAATGGCCGCTGACACTCCGGTGAAGGAAAACATCGTGATGAAACCCAGTTTCAGGCCGGTTGGCCGCCGTGGAAGTGTATGATTAAAAATCCTCTGTTATCATGTAAATGAGAGAGTCCCGTACCCAGCAGTAGGGTGAATAAAACGGCTGCAAAAGAAAGAAGAAAGAAGACCTAAGTAAGGAATGATATTATGTAGCTACTCCGTTGTCAAGTTTGTATGAAACGGAAACGAGACTGCCTCATCCATCCACAAACTACTCAAGTATTTATACAATAGACGAAGATATTTATTTGAACCCAGAATACAAGATCACACTTTTTACAGCCACGTATTACGTTTTGTTCCTTGAATTACTTTAGTCTATGTACTAAACCGGAATCATTTCTTGATCACGCAACATATCTACAGTTATATCTAGACTTTGAAATTCAACTTCTCGGCGTAGAGCAAAATTGTAAATATAATTTTTAGTTGTGCGTTCTTCCAAACCGATAATCAGTATTAAATACAAAATTTTCAATTCGGTTAGGTCAAAAATGTAAGTGATCTGATTAGGATACGGTGTACCATAATTTTAAATATTATTTCTCTTTAGATTTAATCGATATACGAACTTGCCCAAAATTGCATTTACATTATGTTAGTTTTTAGTTACGTTTAAAGTTGATACCATCGTATTTATGTATATTTTCTAAGGGTTTTGTTTGTTTTTTTCTTTTGTCATTTAATAGAGATAAAATGTTGTAAAAAGTAAGCTGGTTGTATTTTATCAAATAAACACTTTTTAGTCCAACTGAAGCAAAATAACGTTTTTCATTTTATAAGTACAGTTTTCCTACCATTTTTTAATGTACCTGGCATGAGAGCACACTGCGAACGGTGTGAGCCTATAACACAACTTCTAGTAGATAATCCTGACGGATAACAGTGCAGAGCAGAATAAAAAGGAAAATAAACTTCACTATGATTTTTTACGGCAACACTGAATTGGACAAGAAATACAAGATATTTTTTTCATGTCGTTTTAGATAATTACACTTTTCATATTTTTTATGGAAACTGACACGGACTACATCACCTTAATAATGCACAAGTTCATCTGGTACTAGTGATGTCAGCCTAAACACCTTGTTGAGTTATGTAGGTGGTGCCATGTCAGCACTTCCCTAAATTCCAACCTGCTACACTGAACTGGACGGAAAACACGAACTGTGTTCATAGCCGATTGATTGACCTTTATTCAGTGCGGTGGTACCAACCCGGACGGGTTTTACCCTACCACCATGTAATGAGAGGGAAGGGACCTACTTAACGTGGAATCCGTACCACGACCAGCGTCCACGGTCAAGCGATCACCCATCCAAGACCTGACCGCGCTCGGCAGTGCTTAACTTCGGTAATCAAATACAGAATACTGCAACCACTGAGCCAACGACGCTGATAAAGTCATAGAATGTAATGAATCGATTCATCAGATCAGTTTTACTAATATAGTATGAGTAGGTACAGTGAATTAGCATGGGAACGCTGTAAATATTTTAAGCAAGGTCATCTAGCGGCAGACGGAAGAACACCACATATTACCACAGACTACCTATCTTACATAAACAAACAACGTCAGTATATTTCGTATTTCCAAATATATTTCCCCAAAATCAATGTTCATCTGGGGGACATGCGCTGCAACTAACGTAGCCAGGCCTTGAAAATATTACGTGATCTTCACTAAAATTAAAAAGCTAAAACAACAGATGGCATGGATGCGACGAAGAAAAGGAGAGTCTGGCCTAGTCCAGTTTGAGTCCGTCTTTTACAAAATCAAATAGATGACGCTAATAGATCAACTCTACTCAACTGTTTAAACTCATCGAAGAACTGAAGTCAGAGATTGCAAATTTGAGCAAAAATAATGCAAACACTGCTCCTTCACATCCGGTCATGACTGAGAATATGATTATACGAGAGCTCAGGGAGAGAGAATACAGAGCTGGAAACATAATTGCATTCAACATTCCACCTTTGGATGAAACTCGAGAAAAAATAAAGTTTGATGAGGAAAAAGTCACTGAATCTCTGGCAGACGTGCTCACTGAACCAAAGGCGAAAATTGTTAAACTTATTCGACTTGGGAAGCAATCAGATAAACCCAGGCCCCTCAAAATTGTGTGCAGGTCAAAGTATGATGACCAGACTATTTTAAAAAACAAAGAAAAACTGAAGGGTACTGTTTCTCTCGCATCCGATCAGATACCTACGCAGAGAAATTAGTTACTTGAGCTGTGCAAGGAGTTAACTGCTCGAACTGAGGCAGGCGAGACAAATCTTACCATAAAATATGTAAAAGGCAGCCCCAGCGTTGTCACTATGTCAAAAAACCAACCAACACAACGGGATCCCTTCATTACAATGACTTTGCTTTATACATATCTAAAGTAGATACCTCCAAAACTCGATTTACTTTTGCTAGAATTAAATAAAAACAAGGCAGGATTTGTACTTTTAACTGAAACGTGGCTCAGAAGTGCAGATCGAAGCGGTACCTACAACATACCATCGACCCTGTACCGTCAAGATCGAATTCTTCGCTCGAAGAAACGAGGGGGCGGAGTGGCAATCTATGTGAGAAAAAATGTTAATGAGCATCCAATAATAGCCAGTGTCAACTCTACGTACACCCAACCTGCTATGGAAGTACTATACCTGGATATTCGAGATAACCACATTCATTTTGTATTAGTCGCTGATTACCGACCTGATCACATTGATTACATTTTATTTATTTTATTTTAGACAGACAGCCTGGGCTGATGTGTCTAAATCAAGTTCATAGTTCATAGTTCAACTGATATGTTTATAGGTTTTTTTCCACTTATTAGGTTTTAGTTCACTTAGTTACTTTTTTATTTTTTTGTTTTATTTAGATGAGTGTCCAAACGGTTTTTAAATTGGTTTACGTAGTTTGCACTGATGATGTCCTCCGGAAGTTGGTTCCAGTCTTCGACAACTCTGTTGGTTATGAAGTGTTTGTGTGTGTTGGTCTTGTGCTCTGTTTTACTCAGTTTCAGGGTGTGGCCCCGGAAGTGAGTGCTTTAATTAAGGGTGAACATTTCCTTCATTGCTTCACAGTCGTATTTTTAAGCATTTTATACACCTCAATCAAATCTCCCCGGTTCCGTCTTTGTTGCAGAGTTGGTAGCTTGAGGGCCTTCAGTCTTTCATCGTAGGATAAAGTATTTAGCAGCCAAGGGCGTTATCTCTGATCAGCAACACGGATTCGTGAGAGGGCGTTTGACTGTCATCAACCTTCTGGAATGCCTCAACACATGAAAAACAGAATTAGACAACCGGAGGCCAGTCGACGTCATAAACTTGGATTATGAAAAGGTACCACTGCGTCGTCTGGTTACAAAACTAGAACACTTCGGAATTCGAGGGCAACTTCTCAAATGGATCAAAGCCTTAGGCAAGGTTACTTATTTAGTTATGGTATGTTCGCCTAGGGCGGCCCCGTTTGACCCTTATGTTTTACAGATGTTAGCACTTAGACCCTTATGTTAGCACTTATGTTTTACAGATATTCACAATTCAACAAATGTCAGTCAAAAATTTCCCTAAAAAATAACTCAAATTAGATGGCGCACGCCCGATTACGTAATAGTCGTGAGTAGAAATTTCCGCTATTATTACGTTTGGGAAACTGAAGCTTCTCAGCAGACTCTTACGTGACGTAAGAGAGCGCAATGAGTACTGAGCGGTACGCGATCTCGCGGAACACATATGACACAGCGTCACAATAACGTGCAAATAACAATAACTATATCAGAATTAAAAAAAAATATATTTGATTTTCCTTGCTTAGCATGCAAGTCGCTTACTGAATCTTAATCAGAAAAATGCGGAAAAACAAATAAAGAAAACGTCCGACGTCCGTTTGTATCGCAGTGGCAGCCGGGGTTCAAACCCCGGTTCGGGTGTTTTCTTTATTTGTTTTTCCGTATTTTTCTGATTAAGCCGGCATCACCTGGGTATTCTGTACCTTTGGATTGATGTGAACCTATGAAAAGTTAAATATAAGTATAGGGAATGTCCTAGGTTTTCAATCTACAGGATTATTTTTAGGGCACCTCGATGTTGAAACAGCAAATTTTCTAACTTTGATGGATAGAAAAATAAACGAAACATCCCTCTGTTTTTGCTGTTATCTCTATTGTAAAAATTGAAATGATAAATGTATATTCTTTATAATTTTTCTCCAAACACAATTTAATATTCGATGCGATTAGAAAAAATCATAAAGTCAAAATTTTTCATACTATTAAAAATTTTAACTTTTTGCGCAGAATTCGCACGCGCCATGGACTGGCGAAGTGCCATCCATTCTCCTCTGCGAGGTGACTATGGTAATATCACTTACATTAAATTGACAAAGTGCGAGAGGGATGCACATACATTTTGCATTAAATTCACTATCTGTGTCCCTGTCATTTATCACTTGATATGTCATTTACAGCGAACTTAGTAGGGGGACTGTCAACTAAAACCGCGCGCTATCTCTGTCTCACCGCTGAGGCTGTGTGCGTCTGTGTGATGTCACGTGGTGCCTAGGTTTCCCAGCCTTAAGATTTATACAAGAATAGTTCTAGTAAGCTAGATGAGCACTGCGGACGCGAATGGTCAATAATAGTTTACCCAAAATAACACTTGACGATAATATTTTATCTGCAGTCCACAAGTTATCGGACATGTTATTATTTTTTCTGTATGCATAGAACTGTTTTAAGTAGGTACATTGGTGCTGTTCGGTTTTACTTAATTAGAAATTATTTTGTAAAATAGGTACATTTATTCGGGTTTTCCCCGCATTAAATTCCGCACGGACGAACCGCGGGCAAAACAAACTGTCCAATTGCTCTCTCGGGCCCATATAGCATCTCTACGGATAAAATCATGTCGATCTTTCGACACTTTCGCATTTAATTAGAATTACAAGTACTTTAGAAATTGTATATGTTTTTTTTTTAATTAATATATCTACATTTATTTATACATATAAATACATAATTGAAAAAAAATCTTAGGTATTGTATTTTATTATTGCGAAAAAATATTGCTTATACAATCTATTTATAGATACAGATGTGTGTTCAATGAGATATAATTAATTAACTATACAATTGTATGCAGAATTTATCAACTAATATATTAGTTGTGAGAAAGGCATCTGGAACAGAACTATACAAAGTCCACCGCCTCAGCAGCCATGGTTCATGGAGTCTGAGAAGTCGAGGGCTGATGATTTATCATTAGATAGTGAATAAGCAGGTTCGTTATTATTACTAGATTGTTGTGGGCGTTACATATTACTCAGTCATCTTGAATATGAACATATTAAATTCATCACTGTAGCTCAACAAAAAATGAGCAATTTTGACTTTCACGGACCGTTGTTCACGTTTCCCTCTAAACACGCGGTCGGAGCCGCATAGCTTATTTAAAATATTACCATACTTGATACTTAAAACAACTAAGGCAGTTAAGTAGGTGTTAACTTAACGTTGCAAGTAATGTTGGTTGTAATTATGTGCTATTGATATATAAATTGTTAGTACACAGCAACGCAGACAGCACATACAATGGTACAGGATTTAACCCTCGCAGGTGTAGCGAGAGTGCGAGAGACGAGACGCGCGCGCGCACGAGCTCCCGCAAGAGCGTGCAGCGCGCGTGAGCTCCCAGCGCGCTGCAGCGAGCGCCCCGACCGTTTTTAGGACAACAAAAGAAAACGAGCTTAGACGCGCCGCCGTCGTCGGGGGGCCGCCACCGTCGTCGGGGGGCCGCCGCCGCCGCACCGCGGCCCCCTTTTTAATTGCAATCTCTTCTCATCCGGGGGAGAAAAAGCGAGAGGGCATTTTGTTTCCATTTCCTCCTTTTTCCTTGCCGAAAAGCGAACGCACGCCGCCAGTGGCGGCAGTGTGCACGGAGGCGCCCGGTGCGTGGTGTGCGGAGTGCCGATGCCGCCCCGCACCGCTCCGCACTCGCGCCTCGAGCGCCCGACATGTGTGGACGTACCTACTCGCTATTATTACATTCCACTTTTATCGCGGCTCTAACTTATTACTATGCATTTTTGCCGATGAGATGTCCCAGAGAGAGCTCGCGGGCCGCGCGCTCCACCGCTCCTTAATTAATTATTTATATTTTATGTCATTAAAATAGTTTTAATTAAGGTTTAAGGGTTAAGTGGCGAACAGTGGTGAAATTTGTGTGTGGACTTTTCTTCGATCCTTTTTACAGGTGAGTTATTTTTTTAATTTTTTTTTTTTAGTTCAATGTGTCTTATTAAGATTTTTCAGAGCGGCATATAGTAGGTGTGTATAGATATAGGAAACGGTAGAATTTGGGCGAGATACGGCTGCGGGCCAAGGCCGGGTCGTCTGCGTCTACGCAAATGATAAAAGTTTTGCACGAAAAATTACCCATTTGGCAGCGTTAGATATGTAACTAGAGGTTATATAACTAAAATTAAAAATTATATCTAATATAAAACTAAACTAACTAAAAAGAAGCACAATTAAAACTAAATATCTTAAAAAAGCCGCTAGTGTCGTAGGCACACACCACAAACATCGAGCACAAGAAAAGCCACTTCTTAATAATTTATTTAATTTAAATAAAATAGCTCCTCCAAAGCCCGACACGACGGGAATGTGCCCATCACGCTAGCAGCATTACCTATCTGTAAAGCAATGCTGATCCTCTCTAGGAGAAATTTAGTCGAATTTGTAACTAGAGGTTTCCACAACTTTAAAAATGTATTTAGTTTTTCATATAAAGTCAAAAATCATTGAATATAAATATGGCGCACGTGTCACGAAACATTTCTTTACCTACTGTTGAGAAGTTCAACGGTTACGTAAATAACGACTACTTAATAACAGCGTGAGGAGGATATATGTCTCTATTTTAATTAAATTTTCGCAAAATTCTAATAATTGTTGTTCTTGTATTTTATTATCTATTACTATATCTATTTTATTCTTACTTTCTAATTCTTTTAAAGGCACGTAGGTTATATTAGCGAAAGTAAGTAGAAAATTATGTGTGAGTTATGTTTGTGTGTATCTCGTTATATTTTTGCGCTTATAACTCTAACCCTCATTATTTTATTGTGATGCGATTAATGCAGTATTATTCGTTTTTGTACTGAAAAAGCGAGTGTCAGATTTCGTCACGATAGCACAACAAAAGCCGGCAAAGTGTGACCTTCGTGTAAGGGTTCGCTTTTGCCTATAATCAAGCGGGCGGGGCGGGGCAAAGCTAGTATTCAATACGAGGCGACACCTAAATTGTTAGTATCTTTCCTGCTTTCTTTATTATATCGTATATTAGTATGTATGTACCTATGTAAAATTAGTTTTCAAATTACATAACTACCGCTTGAGAGGAGCGATTTGTATAGGCATATGAAATATAACAAGGTTTCCTAAGAAGCTAGAAGTTGGCAAAACAAAACACGACGGAAGTCATAGAGAAAGTTTCAACCGAAAACAGAAGAATAATAAATCAGTACGGTAATTTTGTTAGAAGTTCAGGAAAAGCTAACTGAAATTAGAAAAATAAAAAGCTCACGACAAACGCAAGCAATCGTTACTTACTTACGCGTTACCGTGACAATCCAATCCGTTAATCTTCACAAATATTTTTTTTCTATTTTCTATCGCATTTTTTTTTATAAATTATAAAACGTTAAAGTAATTATAAGTGTGTAATGTAACAAATTTTTTATTATTTTTAAGGACCTCAGTTTATTTGATTTTACCTATATTACACGTGTACACACGTTGGTTGTTAACATACATTTGTGGTACAATCCGAAGGCGGGTAATCACACTTCTGTTTCTTTAATCTTCCGCACTGCCAAACTAAGAATAGCACTTCCTCCCGATATATTTGCTGCAGTGTATGACTTGGAATCCTTCATGAGAACCATAAAAAGGAACTGGTTACGCTGGCATAGCATTCGCAGCCTCCGTTTAAAACTAAGCTTTGGGCGTCATCAGCAAAACAGTTCATGCTGACGGCGCCAAACGACTTCGTTTTCGAATAAAAGAGTGTTTTCTTCATACAATCTTTAAGTAGGTACTTATTCTTAAAATAATATCAAATACATTTAAACAAAACTATTTCCAAAATAATCTTCCATAGAACGCCTGCTAAAACATGTCCCAGCCTAAATGGTGTTACATGTGTACATATAAAACGAATTTATTGAAACTCTACATACCTACACACCTAAGTACTCGTGTCTGTGCACATATGTATGTATTCATTCGTTCATTAAGCTATCGCTCACACATCCATACCACATTTTTCACCATAATACATTCTAAAATTTTTTTTTTTTTTTTATTTAAAAAACAAAATGAAAAAGTTTTACAAATATAAAAATATGTCTATTGCATTATTATTTATAAGACTGACGACGCCACCGCTAGGGGCGAAATTATTCTCTGTTTTTGTAAATAAAAGTATGTGTATTGTGTAAAAACATTGCCAATGTATGTATTCACAAAACTGTGTACGTTTACATACCATGGGCGTTGCCAGGTTTGGTTTCGAGGGGGGTCGGGGGGTTTGGAGGGTATATATAAAATCAACATAGGATCAAAACCATGACATTACGATATACCAGGCTAGGAGACAAAGAAAGTATTAAGACAAAGTGAAAATGTTTTTTTTTGCAATGACTCACCAGCTGTATCTATTCGTATAACTAAAACAGTTATACGAATAGATACCCCCCCCCCCCCCATGCCCCATAGTTTATACGCCCATGAAATACCTATACACTTAAACACTGCACTTTCATGTAGTCATTTCTCTTTCCCCGTTCAGTTTTACCTATTGGGAGAATTCTTACTGCGCTATTTACGAACATTACACAATACGCAATAAGTAGGCACTTTTAATTATGTGCCGCTACAATACCTACATTCCATTGTAATATAGCTATTCACATATACATACCCATAATTATACTAAATCACTTCTATAACGTATTGGGATTCACTTGTATGACTTGAATTTTTTTTTACACGCTTTTCTTTATTACACTTAACTAGGTACATCTCTGCCTGCCGGATGTCTGAAAGAGATTTTTTTTTTTATTGAATTTTTAGTTATGAATGAATGAGAAAAAGAGAAAGAGGGGAAGGGAGATAGGAAGAGGAGAGAGAAAGACATAGATAGAGAGGAAGATATATATATATATAAATGTAATAGAATATGATAGAAGAATAAGACAAATTTCTCGCATTTTAAAACAATTTTCTCAACAAATGCAATAATTCGATGAAAAATTTTCTCATGAAAAATTTAAATGAAAAGTGTGATGATGATGACACATTTTTTTTACTTACATTCAGTTAAAAAAGTATCGGGAATTGGTCGTTTAATTCAAATTCCAAATTCAAATCAAACAATTAACTTTTTATGCAAGTTGGCACAACTATTTTCTGGTGCGGAGTTTAGCAACAACTGTCATTTAGTTTGTTTACAGTGCTCGATTTTGTTAGTTCATGTGAGGTGTCTGCATCGATCATCGATTGCTCTGCTTACCCCGATTTTCGGGATTCAGCGTGAGTGATATGTATTATGTACAGTATACCTACAATTTACCGCACATGATTCAATTAGTACCTACACAATAAATATGTGATTGCTAAAGGTCAGCGCACACTTCTATTGAGAAAAACGTTCAACGAATTATTGTACTTGTTGAAAAAAAAAGTGAAAAGCAGTTTATTTGATTCATTTTAGTGTAGAGAAGTGTGTGTTTTTATTGTATATTGCTATGCCTTGATTTTATTTCAAACTAGCACTTTAAAATTGTCGTGTAAAGATCTTGAAAAGGAATTTAAATGAACGATAGGTACTCCGAAGACATATCTAACATAAAACCCCCACGGTGCATACATAATACATAATACATACATATCTTCACAATCTTATCTCATAAATCATATCTTATGAAAATTAAATTAAAACAAAGAAAATAAATAATAAAGAAATACACGTACATTTATTTTGCATAGGCGAGACGTAATTTCTTTGAACTACATTCGAGACTACTTCGCGCACGATGTAAAACTATAACAATATAATCAAGTAATCCTGTTGTGTCTGGCTACACTGAATTGAAAGGAAAACACGAACTATTTTGATAAAGTCAAATATTGCTATTTAAGAAATACCTGTTATGTATGTAGTATCTAGGGGCCTAAATAAAAGTACAATAATGCTTTGATAATATTTTCTTAGCTAGCTGAGTATGTGTCGTGTTTATGCATGCAAGTAGATTGTCGCACGATTCTTAGAAATCGCTAGCAGCAGTATGAAACGAGTACACATATGTGCTTGTAGGGCGACTTCGGCATACAAACCTAGCCAAATAATAATTCAGTCTGTTGACCAGAGAAGCTAATTATTTATAACAATTTGCATACATTATATACCTATTTACATCTAAGCGATTTTTTTTTCATGAAATTGGTATGTAATTGGTTAATACGATTTATTATTGCATGCTTAGCGCGACAGTTGGCGCTGTGATGTGGTGTAGATTGATAAGATGAGCCGTTTTTTAGTTAAGAGGATTCGTATGGCAAAACCAAAATGCACAGAGCAATCGAGCGCAGTGCGCGCGTTTTTGTGGTGAATTTTGTAGTTTTTGTTTGTTTAAAAATTATTAGGATTCGTTTCTTTCTAATAATGGTGCTTTAGTGTCTAGAAAATAAAATTCCCTAAACAATGACGTAAATTTTATTCCAAAATAATTATCCAGTATGGAGTTATACGAGCTATTAGCAGCGATACGCTTTATACCAGAAACTGGTACTGTTCCTAGCGAGTAAGTAACACAAGTAAATCTGTCCAGCCAACCCTTCTGAAGACATCTCACCAAACACGTTTATTTGCGATATGGCTCTGCGCAGTCGATCAAAAGCTAAAATAGTCGTTACGCTCGTGAACATTTTTCTTATGCAAAATGATTAGCGATTCCCACTGTTAAATGAATGTATATTATGCTCTAGTGGTCATAAGAGAAATTGTCTTAAACGTCGAAGTGGCCAAAGCCATATAATGGAAAAAGTAAAAAATTCCAAAAAAAATGTTAATTTTTTTTTATTTTTACGTTCGAATCCTTCGTTCAATAACCACAATCAACTAATAAAAAACCCATGGAATGTAGTCATTCAAAGTTTTATTTAAGACCACTAGAACTTGGGTTGCGGAGTAGCCTAGTTGGTTAGCGCACGCCTCTTACCCGAGAGGTCGTGGGTTCGAGACCTGGTATGCGCA
>WYDE02000004.1:204069-216960 GCA_009867175.2 Adela reaumurella | reverse complement strand
TGGAATTGAGGGAAGCGCTGATATGTCACCTACCTACATAAGTCACCAAGGTGTTTAGGCTGACATCACTGGTACCAAACTGGTTCATTAGGTGATGTAGCCATCCGTGTCAGTTTCAATAAAAAAAAACACTCATCTTCATCAAGATGGTTAGAACGAATTAAAAAAAAAAATTCTCTCGGCGGCCATACTATAGATGTCGCAGTCCCTTGACATAGAGGCACGCATAACATACCTGCACATTAGTCCGCATTCAAGCCGGGACTGGCACCCCCTCAGGGGAAATTGACTCAGTCTTAGGACCTCGAGCACAGCCACCCAGTTCGTCAGCAATAAAAAAATCACATCAGCAGCACACTGTCCTGCTTGATGTGTCGATGATGAAGGTGGCTTCGATGTGCTGTAAAACAGCTCTGACTCTTTCTATCGTCTGCCAAAATCAACACAATAATTTATCACATACATATATGTACATGAAAATATATAAAAAGTCGCTATACGCCAAATCCCGCACCCCTAAGCCCCGAGATTCGAGAACTAATTTCAACTGTAAATCCCCGAAACACGATAGGATTTGTCGAGACGAGACGGCATTCCTACTCCCCAGTCCCCCACAAGAACATCTCTCTAGTACTATACTTATTATATATCCCAATGTTTATTCCATCTCAGTCGGGATTCTCGCGAACACATTTCTCTATTTCGTCAAGTCGTCAAAAGCTTAGGGGGTTGAAAGATGGCACGTATATTTCCCGTAAAAAGGGTTTAGAGTTAGCGATCTCGTTACGAAAGTCTAATCGAAAAAAACAAAGAACGCTCATTTTGTTTTGGTATTTTCGGGAATGTGGGCACGAATAAAATTTTATGGGCCTCATTAATTTTGAACTTTTGTGTACCCTTATTTTGGGCGACGTGCCCCTATTATTAACGTAAGGGTACAATTTCGAATTTGATAAACCTTACAGGAATACCTCATTAGGTAGCTCGTGAGTATGCCCGAGGGGACACTCTAATCGCATTATCTTTGAATCGAATCATTTTTTCAAAATTCCTGTCCTACTTGTGCCTATTTTCGAAGCCCTTTCTACATTCCGCGTCTCGGTGATCTGCACCCTTGTACCTTAGGTATCGACGGGGGAAGCAGGCCTAACTCGTATGTAGGGAAGAAATTATTATTGAAATTTTACGTACAGAAATAAAATTAAATTTAAAAAAAAATTGGGTGATTACTATAGGAAGTTCTTGTTATACGTTAACATATAACGTTAATTTAACAAGAACGCAATGGATTTCATAGAGTTAGAAGACATAATAAAGAACAAAATTTTTAAGCTTGAAATGAAAAGAGCTGTGATTTAATTAAATTTAATTGAGCTTTCTTTTGATTACTTAAATGTATGTTACGAGGGCGTACAATGTTAATCCGTGCTCTACGATCACCGATGCTTAAAGTTATGTTATAAACCTGCTACGCCAATTTGATTGAAATTCCTTTGAATTTGTCGCTGTAGATCCTACCCGCTTCTCCCGAAACCATGGCAAATATTTTTTTCTGGTTTTTCCAGTATATAGGGACATAAAACACTAAGCGGAATTTAGAAAAACCGCCAGTAATGAATCTGCGCTAAACCTGTGATTCTGTTTACATAGTGTACTTTATTAATTAATATGTCTAATACCCGAGAAACTGAATCAAGAAAAATCAATTTTTAGAAATCAATTCCCGATTTTATTATGTCCAGTTTTTCATACCTACCTACATTTATGTTGATTAATGATTAATGTAAATCTTTTATTCTAAGGTTTAATTCGTTTCTTCATATAAGTCAGTAATCAGTTATTTTAGTACGTATTTAAAAAATGTATGGATATAACAAATTATCAAATCAAATATGGTAGAAAGAGAGTTGTTCAGTTTCGTGTACAGAATCAACGCCCTTTCGGGTAGTATCACTAATATTTTAAGTCATATTGCACATACTTTTCAGTTTTACACTTAAACGCTTTTAAAAAATGTCTAATCAGTCATTCTATTTTTTAAATTTCGAATAGGTATATATTTTTGAGCGCTCCTAAACTCAAACCAGCTGTTGTTTTCCAACAGCAATCCTTAAGAACTCGCTATTCCCACGACGTAAACTCTTTTTAACAAAAAAATTACAAAACCTGTTTATTCCAGCTTCCTTATCCTAATCCTTCTTATGCAAAGCGGGGTATATGCAAATTTATCAAGAAAAAAATTATTCTCACAGCTTTTTGGTAACAAATCATTTGCATGGCCGAAGGGGTTTGAGCTTCCGTGAATTTATTTTATCTCATATTCTTTAAGTGTTATTAATTTCTTACCCCCTGCCCCCTGAGCACGAATACGATATTTTTCATGTAAATTTCTAACGAATCAACAATGAATGTGTGATTTTGCATATGCTTCCCTTGAGAAACCTCACCCTATCAATGAATCCTTCTGAATTTTATTATTTGTGTGCAAACATACCTACTTACGTATTTATTTAGGTACTTGTGGAATTGGTCGACAATCATGGTACTTTCTTATATTAATTCTCGTTTCTCTAATGACGTGTGCGACTGCGCCTGCTGTTCGCAATTGTTTCTTGTTTCATTTTTTGTGTATCATTTTCAATAAACTTTATTATACTCTTTTTTTTATGGAAACTGACACGGAAGGCTAACGTAGTAGTAACGCGTATTCATAGTGGCATTGTATAGATACACTTTTTATTCGAATCCTTTTGTGTAATAACTAACTTTGCAGAATTTGTTTCATTTGTAGATTTAATTTACTAAATCTATTTCTGCCCTGATGATTAAAATACATTTTTTCTATCACACACCCAGCCACCATTTTTACCCTGGTGTAAAAATCGTTGCAGATGAGCGGTGAATCGTGACACATCATACATAACGCATGGATTCAACCAGTCCGAGAGAAGAAGTATGTCGGCGCGTATAAGAAGAACGAAAAACGGAAAAGGCGTACCCCGTCATCCAGAAGACTGCAAGTCGACTTTCTCTGCCATCCAGAAGACTTGAAGACGCCATGGTGATTGCCACTAGCGAGGTATAGAGTTCCTACGTCCTACAAATACTGTAGGAACTTCATACCGTGCTCTTGGGTTCGCCAAATAAACACCCTGCACCTGATGAAGATACAACGGAATAGAAGAAACCAAGGCCAATAGGTATAATCCGATATTGTAAAGATGGCAAGATGGCTCTGTGTCTTCAATGTTTTTATACATATTATAACGTTTGTAATATAATTATTTGATTATTAATTATGAATATTGTACTTTGATTTGATCGTCATCTTTACATTTAAAGAATAAATGGAACTAAGTGTTATTTCTTGTTATTTCTATACGTATGTGTCTTTCGTTTTTCGATGTAAGTTTAAGAAACTTAGACTTTTTCAAGGTTATCTTAAAGTATGTTTTAAGATAACCTTGTAAAATTCTGTAGGTTGATTCGAATATACAACAATTTGTATAATCCTAGGTGTTGAGTCCTTGTTCAGATCAGTTGATGTATTGCACTTTTTCTCTGAGTTATGTCCGGGAAGTTATGTAATTTATGTACAAACGACAAGTCTCATTTCTGTGCATTATAGACTTTGGACCCTATCACGTGAATGGAGAGCGCGAGGTGAAAGTGATAAATGTGCTTTTGTATTTTTCGTCTCTCATTGCATAACTGGGTATGCGGAGCCGGCCGGCGGAGGCTTGGGCGGAGCGTGGAGACTATATTGCAGCGCTTGCAAATTGGCGGGCAAACGATTCACATATATGAAACTTGGCGTGTGTACAAGCATAATAACTCTCCGCTTTATGATTTTTTGTTTTTGTAATAAATACATAAAGATTTATGAACATAAAATAGAATTTTTCCAGTTATTAAGTAAGTACTAACAATTTAGACTTGCTTGATTTGTTGTTATTCAACGAGATATTTAATGCTTAAAGCTGTGAATTATAAAACTTGTGAATACCGCTAGTTTTTAACCCCAATATATTTCATTGATAAAATTTTCAAACATAAGTGGTAAATTATGGTTTATTACTTATTACGGTATCACGGTATGTACCTACGTAATAAATATGTAAATGGCGCTCAACTCAATTATCTCTGTCCACCCCTCCGGGGAGGAGGCGTGATGGCGTATGTACGTAATATGTATACTACTAATTTAAATTTTTCGGATTAACAGTGGATGTGACTTACATAAGTCGACGTTTCGCCTGCTACGTCACAGGTTTCATCAGGAATCACCGGAATATCCTGGAGTAGACGTCTGGTGCTCGTTGTAGCAAACGTCAAACTCGAGTTTGACGTTTGGCGCCTGTGACGTAGCAGGCGAAACGTCGACTTATGTAAGTCACATCTACTGTTAATCCGAAAAATTTAAATTAGTATGATAAATCACAGTGTAAACTTAAAAAACATTAATATGTGTACTTTCCCGTTTAATCACGTTTAATATTGTATAGGAAGAAATAGAAGCAGTCATTTGATGCCAGAGAATAGGCAGATGGTGGTGCCTTGTGGGAGACCAGCAGAGTAGTTCATTCGGGCTTAATTAATTTTATTCCATGGTTAATGGCCCGTAGCGCCAGCTGTTTCAATTTATCTCGAGGATGTGAATTGTCTTTGAAGTCACTACGCTGTTGTACGGAGCCTCTGATGAGCATTATTTCTTGGAACCCTGCCGCATCATGGATATGTGGACCACGTATTATGTAGGTACCAGCGCTTGATGACCAGATTTTGCAAGTTTTTTTTTTATTGAAACTGACACGGAGGGCTACATCACTTAATGCACCAGTTTTCTGATACCAGTAATGTCAGCCTAAACACCTCGGTGAATTGTGTAGGTAGGTGCCATATCAGCGCTTACCTCAATTACAGCCAGCTACACTGAACTGGACGGAAAGCACGAACTATGTTTCATAGCCGCTTCGACCGACCTTCATTCAGTCTACCACCATGTAAGGAGAGGGAAGGGACCTACAGTTTAACGTGGAATCCGAATCACGACAAGCGTCAACGATCAAGCGGTCACCCATCCAAGACCTAACCGCACTCGGCAGTGAAATCGAATACAGAATACCGCCACCACTGAGCCAACGACGCTGATATTTTACGTACATCTTCATCTTTACTAATTATAAGAGATTTGGAAGGGATTTGCCTGTATGCGGTGAGATTTGAAAAAAATATTTTGAAGTTAGGGTACATTAACAAAACTAAGAATAAATAGGTCATGTTTGAAAAATATTTGTCTTCGTGTCGATATTTTTTTTCGCTAATAAATCAAAATTGGCTTATTTTAGTGTAACTCTGAATGTGCAATTTTTTTTATTATTTTCTCACGATAGCGCAACAAAAATTGGCCAAGTGTGACCTAAATACACCGTAGTTCTCGATTTGACGCACGCGGATCCGCGAGTACATCTAGTAACTTATAAATTACCCACTTACTATGACCCATATTGACAGAAAATTACATTTATAAAAGCAAACATGCGAAAGATTTTTTTTTATGATTTATATCAAGCAACAGTGCTGAGTATTTTGAAAACTTCCGGCTCTTCTCGCGGCGACTTTATCGGATTGTCCAACGTTTCGAACAGAGCGTCCTGTTCATTCACGGAGACGTCCGCTAGCTACGAGCTTAGGAAACGTACTGACTGATAAAGTCGCCGCGAGAAGAGCCGGAAGTTTTCAAATGATGTTCAGCAACCGCGGTAATTTAAAAAGTATTGAGTGCTAAGTATTATTTTGTTCAGTGTACCTACATAGTTATCGTACGTATAAAGGGTGTTTTTTTTATCAATGGTGATATAGCCTAAACGAAGTAACTTTTGTTCTACAAGTTTTGGAAATTGGAAAAATTAAATTAAATTTCTCCATACATGTGGAGGTAGATCTAACCTCCAAATGTATGAATAAAAAGTATTTTTTATTCCAATATCCAAAGTATTGAACAAAAGTGGCTTAGTTTATGCTACAGAACAAAACCCAACCTAATCTAACCTAACCTAACCTAGCCCAACCCGAAGCGAATTACAACATTCTATTTGACAGTTTTTTTTATTGAAACTGACACGGATGTCTACATCACCAATGCACCAGTTTTTTGGTACCAGTGATGTCAGCCTAAACACCTTGGTGAATTATGTAGGTAGGTGCCATATCAGCGCTTCCCTCAATTCCAGCCGGAACCCAGTTCCACACTGAACTGGACGGAAAACACGAACTGTTTTTCAAAGCCGCTTCGGCCAACCTTCATTCAGTGCGGGGTGGTACCAACCCGGGCGGGCTTAACCCTACCACCATGTAAGGAGACGGATGGGACCTACAGTTTAACTTAGAATCCGAACCACGACCAACCACGACAGTTATTTGTATCTCTAGTTAGCCCATTTAGGGTGTAGACGATTTGAATTGTAGACGTTGTGAGCTGCTCCCAGAATAACCCCCTTATAGGAACGCAGTTGATAAAAATACGCCCTATATATGTATGTACGTAGAGGTACATGTTTTTTCTGTCATGCATTACAATTTTTACTGCCTACGAAAACCTATAATGCCCTATGTAGTTTGTATAAAATGATCATTCCAATAGTTGATTTGTAGTTTTGTCTAAGAAACTGACGACGGCCGCGGGGGGGCGATCTCGGAATATATCGTTAGGAATCTGTTACGATCACGTCAGACCGGTTTTATTCTGTAATTGATAAAATTCATCAATATAGTACATATTAAGGTGTGGTTTTCCTTAATATCGTTCTTTTCCATATATGAGGAAAACCATGAAAATACCACAATGTGTCCTAATTACATACACTTTATATACATAATATGTTTACTCGTAGTGACCGTTTGAAGCCTATGATTTTCAATAAGTCATGTATTTCCTGATTAAACTAACTCGTCTGACGCGACACGTGTGAAATAGAACATGTTAAAACATGTTACCTTTATTTATAGATAGGTTTTAGATTTAGTTTTATTTTAGGTTGTTTTAATATTTGTATTTAAGGTTTATAATTGTAATATAATTGTGAAATAAAAAAAGACACTCATATTTTCAACCAACCTGTACTTTATGTTAGTTCATTTATATATATTATTATTGTAACGTTTTTCTATGCACTAACATTTTCATATGTTATAGATAAATTATATATAAGGTATCTTAATTACAATACAATTACAATATACATCCTTCAGTACATTCAACTACTTCCGTCAGAATATTCACTACATGCATACATAAATAACACTTGCGTACATGCATTAGGTAATCCTACCAATCAAACAAAAACAGTGTGTGTAAATCGTTATATTAGACACGTTATTTAATTAAAAAAAAATAAATATAAAGTTAGGTAAAAAATTAGTTCGTCTTAAATCTTAAATATTTAAAGTACCTAGGTAGTCATAGACAGGCTTAGCTTAAAATCAGCAGTCATTGCTACGAGCATGACAAAGGCTGCGCTTAGCCTTTTTGTTAGCTCACTCTAATTTACTAACTTATAATGTGTGCTGGCAATAAATCATTTTTTCTTCTTCTTTCTTCTTCTTAATTTTACTCCTCATATAAATTTTGAAGTAAATCGGTCGAGTAATTTTTTAGGGTTCCGTACCCAAAGAATAAAAAACGGGACCCTATTACCTATTACTCAGCTCTCGCTATCTGTCAGTCTATCCGTCCGTCCGTTTATCTTTAACCGTAATAGGTAGACACTTAAATTTTTCACAAAGCGTTGATTACTATAACTGCTGTAAAAAAAAATTAGTTTAAAATTAATTAGGTCCCCATACGAGAAAGGTGTTTTTTTTCTACATTCGTCCGTCGAAAACTCGGTTAAAATTTGTGTGAAAACTTACAATGCACCCCGGTGAAGGAAAACACCGTGAGGAAACCTATATACTAAAAATTCTAATGTGTTATAGTGTATATAGGTTGACTGGAAAGTATGCCTCCGGCAATAAGTTCGTCTTCTGCTAAGCAGAGAACTCTATATTTATAAATAATAAAAATCAAATAAAGTTAAAAATTAAGGGTGGTCCCCATACAAGTAGCGTGTTCTTTTCGGCGTTTTTTGCTCGATCTTAATAATGGCAATAGATACAAACGTCTATTTTTCTATAAAGCAAATAAGAAAAATTAAATAAAATAAAAATTAAGGGGGGTCGCCTTACAAGAAACGTGTTTTTTTTCCGGGTCGGAACCCTTCGTGTCCGAGTCCGACTCTCAATTGGTCGATTATTACAATACTACTTTTCAAATGTATTGGTATTGTATTGTAATGTATGTATTTCATGAGCGTCCTGTTCATGGTCACGGAGACGTTCATTTTCAGTCAGATAATTTTTTCAGTCAGTCAGCCAAATTACTGACTGAAAAACATTAAGTCTATTATTAGTTCACCTACCAACGGATCGAACATTCAGACAGGCAGAGATTGTTTCGCTTTTATGTAGACTTTAGTTTATTTTTATATGATTTTTTTTTATTAAAATGTATTGACAATTTTAAATTGTTAATATTTTTGTTAAATAAAATATATATTTGTTAAATATGTATAATAATTCCTGCAAATTTATTATTTCACAAAATTTACAAACGTCAATTTCATCTCATTGAACGTAAGCTCGAGTGAAGAAAACAATATCAAACTTAATGAATAACACTGTCTAATTTAGTTTCGTCTAACGAAATACACTGGAATTAATTTGTTTTTTACTGACTGCTCCCAATTACCCTGTTTTTTTCCCGCAGAGGTTTTCAATTTAGTTGCTCGTATGACGCCAGGCCTCATCAATCATGGGCCGTGTCATGTCATGCCTGACGTTACCCGTTCGTTGGTACGCTCCCCGCCACCCAACCCCACTTCTTACTGCCCTCTTTCGTAAGACCAGTTGGTAAGAAAGTTATGTAAGAAAACAGGCATTCAACTTAATAATCAATGTTTTGTCTACGCCGAAAAGAATTTAGTACATTTCTAAAAAAAAATTTATTTAAAAGTGAACTTTCCTTTTTTTTTTGGGTTTTTCAAACAAAAAAGGCGGCATATATAATACAACGAACTAAAAAGAAATAGTAACAATAGTTCCTCGGCTTTAATACTGAAAAATTTACATCCTTTATAAAAAATTTCGTGAAAACTGTCTCGATCGAGGTTTCCAGGAATATTCGGAAAAATAATATTTAGGAGATGAAAAATAAAGAGAAAATTTATTTTGTCTCCATAGGATAAAGCTAAGGAAATTCTTCCTATTGCTTGGTACTCCATTATATCTAATTATTAGCTTTCACCAGCGGCGGCTTCGCCCGCATTAAACTCACCCTGCACCTCCACTTGCATCTTTATCGCGTGAGAGAAAGACAAACCGTATGGAGCCAGTACTTAAAATAATGCCTCCACTAAACATCTCTTCCTATGCATGCATAGTCGCAAAAGGCGACTAATGGATAAAAACAAGATGCCGTGCTAAAGGGCGAAAGGCTCGCAACCTCTCACCTTGGCACGGTACTTCCACCAATTCATGCAGCAGGTGGGTCTTCGTGCCTTACATGCTGATTGATAAGATATTTTGTCCGAATACCTTGCGAAATGTGGTGGTCGGTGTTGTGCTGTAGTTTACAAGAGTTCTTGCAGCACAACTCCGATTGCTCTGCTCACCCCGATTGTCGGGATTCAGCGTTAGTGATATGTATGTATGTGTATGTAGAAACCAAACAACAAACACACTTTCGCGTTTATAATGTTAAAAATATTATTCACCGTTATTAGTTTAGTGTTTCATTGTAGGCTAGCTCTGAAATATCTTCATATTGTTTGTTACTCCAGTATAATATTTCATATTATATTGTGTTCTGCCGTTTTAGTGGAAATAGAGATCAAAATTTCCTAAGAACGAGCAGATATACCATATAATAGGATTCGTTTATTTGCGAGCTGGTTACTAGTTTAGCGTTTGATTTTTCATTATAGGATAGCTCTGAAATATATTTTCGATTGCTTGTTACTCTAGAACAATATTTTATATTTTATGGTGTTCTGCCGTGTTGTTTGTTAATCCAAAATTGTATTGTATTTGGTTGTTTTGGTTAAAAAAAACGTTCAAAGTTATTTTTTTTAAATGAGGAGATCTATCATATTACAGTATTACTTTATTTGTTTGTAATAATCTTATAACCATAAGATTATTACTTAATGTTTCATTGTTGACATGCTCTGAAGTATTATATATTGTGTTTTGTCGTTTTGATGAAAGTAGCGCTCAATTTTTTTTTTAAACGAGTAGATCTATCATATTACAGTATTACTTTATTTGTGAGCTGATTATTAGTTTAGTGTTTAATATTTCATTATTGATAAGCTCTGAAATATTCTTCCTAGTGCTTGTTACTCTTGCTTGTTGTTGTGGTGGTCGGTGTTGTGCTGTAATTTACCGGAGTTCTTGCAGCACAACACCGATTGCTCTGCTTACCCCGAATGTCGGGATTCAGCGTGAGCGATATGTATGTATGTATGTATGCTTGTTACTCCAGTATAATTTTTAATATTATATTCTGTGTATATATTATTGTTGTAACTAACCCCTTTGCGCTATTTTAATAAATTAAAGTATTGTACATACACAACATTATATTATAGGAACCATCTTGTATGTCTAACATGACAGATCTAAAAGTCAGTGTTTTACTTTTTTTAAAACATCGTCCTCTTAAAGTGAAAGAAAACTAACGTTAAATATATTTATTAAACATGCGTTGTTAAAATTGAAATTTGTCATATTAAAAGAAGTAATTTCAAAAACTATGTTAATACCTGAAGAAATCTCAGGCAACTTAATTTGTCTTCTGGGCTTCCCAGGCGTTGTTCTTCTACTGAACCTGCGTTGTGTGCATTACTGGGTGGCATTTCTAACATTATCTTATACGTGCTCATTATTATTGTTAAAAGTTGTAGGGACTCAAATTTCCAAAATTCTAAATTATATGTAAGAACGACCCGTAATATTAAATCTTTCAACGAGTTATGTCTTAAAAATACTATTTGCCCCATAACACCATTATCCAGTAAGTTCACTAAAATATGTATAATAAAGAGGCTGGTGAACTACGAAATTAAATATTTGTTTTTAAAAATGGATCGAATTAATTGAAGATCGGAAAAGAGGAAATACGCAAATAAAACATAATAAACTATATAATAAATTCAACAAAGGAAACGATAGAACGCACAGAATGGTGTATAAATTCACAAGGAAACGATAGAACGCGCTTATGGTAAATAAATTGCACAATGAAACGGTAGAACGCACATAAAATCCAGAACGAATTGAACCGGTAAATTTTAAATTTTTATTGTATTATTTCATGTGGTCTACAAAAAAAAAAACAATAAATAGGTATTATGCTGAGCCGGAACAGAATTTACGAAAAGGCAATACATTTTAAATAAAAATATAAACTCTGAACTTTATTGCCTCGCCCATAATTTTATATCAAGTGGCAACATTACGATCCCTGATCGATAACATTGATCCTATTATTACTTGAGCATTGTCAAATTTCGACAGGAGAGGTGGGCAGATCTCGACGAGACGTTTACTTTGAGTACGAACACGATGAGTCTAGGACCAGTGGTTTCTGAGATATGATCAAATACATTTTTATAGGTTTTCGTTAATTCCGTACGGCTAGACCATCTCTAAAATTAATTTTCGGCATGCACCGGTTGGCCCTCTACCGGAAGCAGTTTTCACCGTGTTTCTAGGTGCTGTACTTAACTTTAGGGCGTAATTGCTGCTCGGGCTCACTGTCTACTGGATGCCGTTTACAGCATGTCTTTTGATGCCTTACTAGCAAATAAATATTAAAATATGTGGACGTTAATTTTACGGCTTAATTGCAGGTCATTCATGTTAATTTGCACTATCCACCGGACGCCGTTTACGCCTTGTCTCTCGGTACTTTACGCCCCAGTAACCTAGTAAATATTTAAATTCGTTTGGCCCCGTGGCAGCAAATTGTTTGCTGCCACCGGGCCAACTGATCACGTGCTCAATTTGCCGTCACCGATTCTTTCTCATTGGCACTAGTTGTGGACGAAGTAATTGGGGACGCGGATTCTCCTGCGTAAACATGAAGGATTGGGCAAATACCAATTCTTATTTAAATTATTTATTTATTAAAAATTAATTATTTATTACAAATAAAACGTCATAGCAAATTTTCTAAATAATACAACTTGATTTCAGTTCTGTCAGCGTGAATGAAAGACTGATTGAGAAATTGTGAGTGCGAGAGCAATGTGGTCTGAAAGAAGACATAGTGACAACGATTGAGAAAGCAATCGGGGCAAGCGGCAGAGGTACGTCAGGCAGTATAGTAGCAAGTGGAGATCCGTTGCCTCTGCCTACCCCACTGTGAAACAGGCGTGACGCTTTGTATGTATGTATAGTAATAACCGATATACATGTTCTGTATGTCGGTATGCATGAGTTCACAGTGTCACGCCAGTATCTTCATGTTGTCAAATAGCTTACCGAGAATTGTGTGGTCGATTCTCCTACTATCAACAGAGCACCAGCAGGATCAGCGTCGTTGGCTCAGTGGTTGCGGTATTCTGTATTCGATTACCGAAGTTAAGCACTGCTGAGAGCTGTCAGGACTTGGATGGGTGACCGTTTCACCGTTGACGCTGGTCGTGGTTCGGATTCCACGTTAAACTGTAGGTCCCTTCCCTCTCCTTACGTGGTGTTAGGTTAAAACCCGCCGGGTTGGTACCACCGCACTGAATAAAGGTCGGTCGAAGCGGCTATGAAACATAGTTCGTGTTTTCCGTCCAGTTC
>WYDE02000004.1:87559-100432 GCA_009867175.2 Adela reaumurella | reverse complement strand
TCTCAATCCTTGTCACTATATCTTCTTTCAGACCACAACGCTCTCTCACTTCACAATTTCTCAATCTGTCTTTCAATTTCATTCACCCGAATTTGCAGGTTATTATTCACGCTATTGCCTTTGATCACTCGGCTTTCAACATATTTGTCGTACTTTCCCTCCCTCTTGAACACGCTTCCTAGGTACACAAACTCTTCACTTGTTCCAGCTTTTCGTCTCCTATTCTTACATTGCACTCAGTGATTTGACAATCTCTCTCAAGCCCCATAATTTTCGTCTTATCTGTATTTATTTTCATTTCTCATTCTTTACTCGCATTATTCATGCTTAAAACATTTCTCTCCAGACCCTCGTCAGATTAAGCGAACAGAATTGCATCATCAGCATACAGCAGTCATCTTAGCAGAAAACCGTCCATGTTTAATCCGGTCTCACTCTCTTTCAGGCTAGACAAACAATAAAAATTGTCCATATATAGATTGAACAGCCATGGAGACACTACACAAGCGCTGCTGTCTACCTGAAGAGATTTTAGTGCCCTTATCAGGTGCTGTTTGGGTTAAGTACCTATTATTATAGTTATAAGTTATACTTAGTTCTTATATGGAGTAAATATTAAATGAAATGTACACAGTTGTGTATGCACATTACTTCACGCTTTTTATAAAAGGTACAAGAGGTACTAGGAATAAACGATTACATGATGACGACTTGAGAGTACATACATTCCCCGTTCCAAGTATTCATACACTCAGTCATATATGGGACTATTCATAGATGTAAATGGTTTACCGAAATTCCTCGCGGTCTTTGATGTTGTATTGAGAGTGTGGTAAAATTGAGAGGGTATTTTTAATATTCAACATTGTTTTCTTACGTGATTGCTGTTTGTGATCCGAACAAAGTCTCAAAATAACTTCACCGGATTATACATATCAACTTGCACACAACAGGTAATCAAAATTATATAATCAATGGAAAGGATGTACAAAAGAATACATTTTAGCCCTTAGTTTTTGCCCATTCATCCCCAACATGTTGGTCACATGTTCATATCCGAATCTTACATACACAAACATAAAAGACTTTGCTTTCGAAATAAACCAAATCCATAACATATTATATCTACAGAAGGTGAAAGCTGAAAAGGCTAAAAGGGAAAGAGATGGCTGAAATCGTTCACGCGATTCCATTTTGGTGACGTCTCGAATTTGTCTATATCGATATTTTCTCGCGACGTCTTTGAAGAGGCCGCATCGTTCAAGTTGACACGCTTTCTTTAAGGTATGAGTAAGTAGTGATTACTGACGATGCTCTATAGATAATATAATGATTTCTATGTCGTATTCTGTATATAATATATCATGCAACCATGAAAGCACGTTTTTCACTCCCTGCCATTAAAATGTTCACGTTTATTATCAATTGACATGTACCTATGCTGTCCTTTAATATCCTATATTAATATTTAATAATCCTATATATAAAAAAATAAAATGAGGAAAAATTGTAAATAGGCACTACTATCCGAAAGGGGGTGATACTGTACATCAAACTGGACACCTTTTGTTCGTTTTGTGAGAGTGCAAGAAGCGACAGAGGTGTATCAGAATCGTGCCACGTGAACATCCGTTGTCTCTGCCTATCCCACTGGGAAACAGGCGTGACGCCGATACATGTATGTATGTACTTTTCACGTGACTAAATGCATGACTGAATGAATTACTGTATTCTCTCCTCTAGCATGCCATATATCGGTTATTTAATTTCAGTTAGTACTATGGTTTTTGCTTACGATGCGAAATGGGTTTAAATTCCGGATCAACCCAATTCTTTTTTTAATATTTTTAATTATAAAAATAAAAAAAAAATAGTATCGTTCCTGGCGTGGTGTGATGCACGGAGGCAGGGGAGTCAGGGGATTGTAACAAACTTGATTATAACAGCTTGCTGGATAATCAATCATAAATAAGTGTGTATTTATCGTTTTGCGACGCCTTATGCTACACATAATCAGAATCAGAATCACTCCACCATCAGATAGTGGCTTCCTGCACTCTATTAATTCTGAAACTTGTTGTATGCAGATTTCGGGAACTCTCTCCACTGCTTGAACCTCGCTTCTCCTTTCTACCATCGATGAGCCCGCCCGAAAAATGGTATCCATGGATTATTTGTGGATGTGCCAAAATATCTAACGGAGCTGTTCCAAATCCAAACAGTTTATTGTGTATAAACAAACTGCAACATTGAAGGGGATCCCATTATGGGAGTGTGCTGGCTTGATATTATATAAGAGTTATCAACGTATATGGAACAATTTGGTAAAAAAAAATGTTAAGTGTATAGAAGAATAAATGAATTAATGATTTATTCAATATTTACAAGCAATATTTCCAATGCACACATTGTTACCTATATTGAATGAATGGGAATTGGTACTAATATACGCATTTTTTTTTGTAAGAAAAATATGGTGGTTAGATTAATAACTAATAAAAACAAGATACATGCGTAAAAAGGTATCTGTAAATTCCCGGGAAAAAAAGCATTTTAGGTATTCTGCGCATAAAAGTGCCCTCAAAAAATATACAATTTTCCCACAGACAAACTACGGAATGTTTTTAAAAATTGAACTTTGTATTTTTGTTAAACGGGAAACATCAGAACAATATATGCGCTAAGGTTTAGCGCGGATTGTATCTATAGCGACAATATTCAGAAGAATCGCGTGTATTATAACGACGTAAGTTTTAGTGACTACTTATGTGTCGTATTTTATGTCATCGGTAAGCAGAGCGATCGGTGTTGTGCTGCAAGAACTACGGTAAATTACAGCCAACACCGAACACCACATTTCACAAGGTATTCTGACAAGACATCAAGCAGCATGTAATGTTTGGTTTGGTTGCATGGTTTTGTACTTCCTTTTAAATATTTAGGAAAGGTTTTTCTCACATATGGAACAAGTCCAAAATTTTGTAATTAAACTTACTATGTTTTCCAGATCCCGCGACCTACCATTGTTTTCGAACTGTTTTTAAAATCGTGATTAAAATCGTATCTCCGAGAAAGTCTTAAGAAAAAAATAATAATATAAGTTTTTTCGTATTCGTGGACTTAGGGAAGGCCTACGATAGAGTGGTGAGCTATGATATCTATTATGGGATACGTTGGACATGTATGAAGTGGAAAGCCGTCTATCTGATAAGGGCGCTGAAATATCTTAATGTGCATAGCAGTGCCTGTGTTAGAATAATAGTACATTTTCGGACTGGATCACGATCTGACGAGGTGTGAAGCAGGGATGTGTAATGTCGCCATGGCTGTACAATCTATACACGGACAATTTTTTGTCTAGCCTGAAAGAAAGTGAGCCAGACCGCAATGAGCAAGAACGATGCTTTTGTAAGATGTCTGCTGTATGCTGATTATCCGATTACATTCGGTTCATTTGACGAATCGCTAGAGATAAACGATTTAGACGTGGATGTGCGTACAATGAGAGAGAAATGAAAATTCAAATGCTGTTGCATTTGCAGTGTAATACAAAGTAATACAATGTAAAAATTGGAGATGAAAAGCTGGAACAAGTGAATAATGTGTATTGGGAATTGTATTCACGCAAGAAACGGAAAGTGCGCTAAAGGTCTTGAAAACGAGTGAGCAAAGGTAATGGCTTAAAAATGGCTTCGAATAATATTCTGAAAAGTCGTAAGGTTAGCTATATTCCACAAATGGTTATTCATAATGGCAGTGGATAAAGGAAATGCTATGCTAGGAGCGTGTCATGTGAGCCTGGATTGTCTCTGCCTACCTCTCCGGGAAGAAGACGTGATGCTATGATAATCAAATATCGCAAGCATCGTATCTATAGAGTAACGCTGACTGACTAACAATGTGCCATTGCCATTGTAACTTTTTAGCTGAATGTACAAATTGCTGAAGATTTTTCGCCATTATTTGTTTGTTATATTTCACGGCCGAGATTTATACGGAGGCCAATGCGTATCTCGAACGGGGAGAGGGTTTTGACCCCCCTTTCGTGGGGTTGAAAGTGGATGAACGGGGAGGTTGAGAGAAAGGCAGAGAGCGTAAATCATTCTTATTGGAGTGCTAATGTTGTGATACAGCTTACTCTTCGGATATTCCCTTTGAGCGTATGTACCTACGTGTGAACTACAGAGGCTGTGGATTACACGTACTTACCAGTAGCAAAATCGTTTTTAAATGGTTCGATTATATGATAATTCTGAAATAAATACTAATCTAAGGTAATATGATATAAGCATGTACCGGCGATCTTGGACAGTTAAGCGAGGTATGGGAAGACCAACCGCCAGGTGGACGGCATCCGGTACGTCGCGGACAAACTATTAATTCGTGCTACCAAGTGCTGGGAGGGTTGGAAACAAATTGGAGGGGCGTATGTCCAGCAGTGGACGGTTAAACGGTGATGATGGTGATGTATATGTCGCCGACAACTGGTTAAATTCGCTTCACAACTGAGCGCCTAGGTGGTTGATGAAGTGGCGCCGTTCAGTGGAAAGGCTAAACGACGCTCAGCCAAGTGGTTAAAACAAATGATAAAACAAATCGCTGAACGTTGCTTAGCCATTTGGTTAAATAAAATTGCAAAGTACTTACTGATATTTTGCGGAAAGCACATTTCGCCCCGACATATGACTATACTCCATTCCATCAGTGTTGAGAGTGAATCATTGCAAATAATGATTGAGATTCACCCCCGCGGGGTTCGGGGGGTATGGAAACCTGTGATGATTCACTCTCAACACTGGTGGAATGGAATATAGTCAGACATGGCTACTCCCTAGCTAGAGACAATACATTAGTCGGAGGCGACGGAGGCACGCAATGGCGAAGGGGCTGACTTCCCGGAGAGTCGAAAATACCTCAGAAAACGTGCACATTTTAATCACACATCCATAACATCATCACATTTTAACTAAATACAAACAAATACAATAACAAGATACGATCAGCTGGCGCCATATTTTTAAATGACAGCTAGCGCTGCTGTGGTAGAAAATAGAACTATAAAATATTCAATGTTATAGTTCTATTTTCTACCGTCTTCTTATGTGTCGTCGTTTGGGTCCAACCAATGGCGAAATACGAGTGAGGTTAGGTGCAGGTTAGAAAATAGTAGAAAAATGATTACCTACCCAAATATCGGTAACTCATATAATAGTACGCCGCCATATTTTTAAATAACTTGTAGCACTGAAGTGGTAAAAAAAGTCCCGACTGCTTTTCGTCAGTAGTTTCTAACGAACTTGCTTCCAGTCAGCCAAGTCGTTGCACGTTGAGCTAAATAAATGCTTACAATGACCAGCCTAAACGTTTAAGTAAGATAGAAAGAAAAATATGCTTATATTCTCCAACACATACACAGGTATAACCCGTTCATATAAAGAAACGTTTTATAACGAAACTAAGTGTAGCATGACATTTCTCTCACACAAAGTATGAACACAATACGTGTGAGAGAGATGTCATGCTACACTCTGTTTCTTTATAAAACGTTTCTTTATCTGAACGGGTTATACCAAGTATTTATTTTGGCTAGCATAAGTGAGGACACTAGCCAAAAATTCTGTCGCAGTGACGAGGGGTCGTAATATCCAAACGTCTAATACCATGAAATTCAAATTTGATACAAAGACAGAAAATTGTTATACGTTATATGTTGATATAAAATGTGAAGCATGTCTCTTAAAAATTAAATAAAAAAATCCGTGTGTGTCATAGGTAAGTGTCAGATTAGCCAGGCGGGCAAGAGCACGCCTCTCAAGCGGGAGGTGCGGGTTTGATCCCCACTGGGAGCACAATATTTAACACTTTATAATTTTTTGCTAAAATGGCTGCTGACACTCCGGTGAAGGAAAAAATCGTGAGGAAACCCACTTCCAAGCCTGTTGGTCACCGTGGAAGTGTATGACTAAAATCCTCTCATGTCATCTAAATGAGAGACGCCTGTACTCAGCAATGGGGCGAATAATATGAATGCAAAAGAAAGAAAGAAGAAGATGGGTAAGTTGAATTTTTTTCTCAACCAAATTAAAAAAATCTTTCAGATTAGTTTTCTACCCAATGTATGGAGTAATAGGTTTAAATTATGAACGCCTCACCGCGGATACCCTTTGTAATATGTAAAAATAAATAATGGCGAGGAAATGGGGAAAGAGGGGACCTGGTGAGGCTAGGGGAGGGGGCAATTAGACAACATGGGCGGGGTTCCCCATCGTGAGTCATGGCGTGCCCGATGTACCAACGGCGACGCGGCGGCGGCGGCGCGTCCGAGTTGGTCAGTTTAAACCACGGACTATTTAACCTAAGGATCCGACGCCGGATCGTTTCTTGTACTAGTCAGTCAGTTCAACCGCGAGGTAGTTCAAATACGACTATCACTCGCTCTCGCTCCAGCGCGCAACCCCGGCAACATCTCCTGCAGGATGACGATTTGTGCCGTTTTCACGTGCCCAAACAATACAAAATCTTCAGGAGTTACTAAAGATGGCATATCCTTCCACGGGTAAGAATTTTAATACTTCTATGTTCCGCGCGCAAAGCAAATTCTTGGCGAGCTCGGTTCCCATACATAGAGCGGCGCGTGTCAGGTCCATTAGGGTACCTAGTCCGTGGTCCGGACGGACAGAACAGGAGTCGCCATTGTCCTCGGTGGCACAATAGGCGAGGATGCGTTACTTTGTACCGCTCTCAATCTGCCGCAGCATCTATTTCGAGCGGCTGCAACTGCAACTGAAGCGAGCGCCATTTGCGCTAAAACGTCCATAAAACATCGCCGACCACTTCTGTCAGACTTCTCTTTCGGCTATTTCTGTCATCGAAGCTGTCCGAACCTAACCGTGGAACGTAACAGGTAGAAATACTTATAAGTTCCTTATTCGAGGTCGAAATTATGTATGCAAATGAGCTAATGATTAATATAAATTAGGAGGGTGATGTCGGGAGGGATAATGGGTTCGGTGGGTCGGTCGGTCGTTATGTTCGGGTTGTCGCTTGGTCCAGCGACAGACACGACACCTACCGGTCGCGAGGTCCGTGGGCAGGTAAGCGATTTATGCACGCTAAAAGTTAGGACAAATAATTCTTAGTATTATAATATTATTTTTATATTTGGATAACTTGAGGATTGAGTTTCGCTACTTCCTTGCGTCAGCGTCTCGTTTATAGTTACTAGACTACGGTCGATGCAAAAAAAATAAAGCGTTTTTAGATAGAAAAAATATGTTATAAAGCGTAGAGTGAAGATATATAAAGTGTAATTAGTGTTGTAGAACATGATTTGCCTCAGATAAGCTTCAAAGGTTACTTATGTAAAAAAATTATATTAGTCTTATAGAACATGATTTGCCTCAGATAATCTACAAAAGTTATTTAACGTTATACAACGGTTGTTTACGTATTAACAAGCAGTATTCACGATTTAATTTCCACAATACATTTAGATTACTTCAACATAATTATAATAATAACGTGATTTACTCTGAACTGTAAAGGCGCTATACACACGCAAAGTTTAATTTGTGTGCATCGTTTTGCCGTTAATTTTCAAGCTCTGCGGTAGACGCAGAGTTCACACACGTAGCGCATCCTCCACCGTGTTATGCAATATGTAACGAACAATACAAAAGCACATCTTTCACCTCGCGCTCTCCGGTCACGTGATCGGGTCTAAAGTCTATGACGCACAGAAATTAGACTTGTCGTGTGTACCTACGTAGGCGGTGTGCGCGTGCGCCACGCCCGCGCAATATCTGCATTATGCCTCAATCCGCGCTGTGCGCTCACTGATGGATGAGCTAATATAAATAACACCTCATATCAAATATTATAGCAAATATCAGCTGCTTACAATATTTGCGCAATTCGTTTGAACATTGTCCTGCGCTGAACCGCAAAGCAATATTTTCCCTGTTTTTCTAGCATATATAGAGCAATATTAAAGCTATGTTCGAATATTATCATACCTTACATCATAGATTACTAATATATGCTTACATACAATATAAGTAAGGTACATGATGTCATGACTTCTTCATTTGAATCTGGCATTGTACCGAAGGACTGTAAACTTGGAGTCTGTAAGAACCCATAGTGTAATTGTGTATTTTTTTTTTGCTGTTACGTCGTGCATTTGTTTTGGTTTTATAAGTTTATTGTGTCTTCAATACTTCTTTTTCTTATATCACCTAAATTTGTTGTTCTTTTGTGTTATATTATAGTTACTATAGGTCTTCATTTAAATATTTCTTTAGATATAGGTATATACTTTTACTTACTTGATAAAACATTCAGTTATGTGTGTCAGATTAGCCGAGCGGGCAAGAGCACGCCTCTCAAGCGCGAAGTACTGGTTCGATACCCACTGTGAGCGCAATATTTATAACTTTAGAATTTGTGCTAAATGGCCGCTGGCACTGATAAATTACAAAATTCAATAACCACATCTACTTTGTTTTTTTCTACTTTTGCTTTCAAATTTGACTTCGACTTGACTTCCCCTTTGGGAAGTGTGAAATTAGTAGCATGGATTTTTTCGGTGGTATTTTCAATACCTATACCTGTCTTCGCTTGCTCCGGTGAAGGATATCATAATTAATACGAAATCTGCTTGTATTTGCACACCTAACATGATATTGCTTGCCATCGCTACTGTCGCCAACATGTTTTTTTGCTGAGCGAAGCGAAGAAGCGAAGTCTAGTAGACTAGAGTAAAAAAAATTAAATAAACTGACACACAGTCAGATAAATCTGGCTGTGTGTCAGTTTATCTGTCTGTGTATCTGTTTGTCTGCCCCCATAACTCCTCCTAATCAATTAGGCTAAAGTTTCGTAGGTACATTCTGTATGCTAATAGCTCGCCAAACACCACTTTTCAACTTCCTAGAAGAACTGGCAAGAAACTTCCCTGGTAAATTTTCCTTAATGGTTCGGCCGGTAGGGCTGAAACTTTGTAGGTTCATTCTATGTGTCAATAGCTCACCGCACAGAAAATTTTCTAGAAGAAACAAGAAACTTCAATGAAAATCTGGCGCACACCTACCTTGGACTTTGCAGGTTAAGTCCTAGCAATATTATTATTGTAGCTGGGTATAAAACCAATTTACGCTTAAGTCGAATTTAACACGGGCGAAGCCACGGGCACATCTAGTATATTTATTGGTTACATGTTAAAATAAACGTACTTATATTTTATAAAATTTTTGTGAGTTTCTGTATTGCCTTTATTATTTCAAAGAATTACAACGTTGTCAAAAGCATCAAAAGAATCCTTGAACATCGGCCTCTGGCGTAAAGATACACCAGAATTCACGATATGTTATAATACCACACATAGCGCCCATTGCGGTTCTCTCTCGCCATCACATCAGCTCCTGCAGATCTGCATCTACATCATGAAAGTATAGCGGAGCCTTTTTAATTGTAGAAGTTACTGCCGCCTCACTCGCACACGCGGTAAAACCGATTCATGAGAGTGGGACAGTTGTCACTCTACGTAATCTTGCCGCCCATCCTCATTCCACGAGACGTCGCCACCACACCGTCCATCCAATACACACTGAGACCAACTACAAATTTATGTGTGTTCACGGACACTCACTCAAAACTCTCTAAATCTATTTACTGGCTTATTTCAATATCGTAATGGATGCTGGCTGGGCGGGCGGGTGCCGCCACCAGGGCGTGCGGCGGCCGGGCGGTAACGGTGAGGTGCGGAGGCAGCGGCGCGGTGGGGCGCGGGGACCAAGCCCTCGGCGCTGTAGAGATCAAAGGAACGAGCAAACAAATCAAATTACATCTGAATTCGACGTAAAATACGAATTTTCCCTCATTTGCGGTGAACTGGTAATTATTTAACGCAATTATTTTATTTTTTTGAGCAATTCTTGGTAGAATTCCTCGACTCGTGGAAGCTGAAAGGACGCGAAACCATTCAAATTATACTTTAATTAGATTTCTTCATAACCGTATCCAGATATTTTTCAGAAAATCATAATTAAATTACCTGGAATCAACTTATTACATAGTAAATAGCAAATTACGAACCTAATATGATTACTGTTCACGTTAATATCCGTTTAAACGGAAATTAGACCACCTTGAAGAGTCAATATATCATCCTAAATTTTCACATTCATCATCATCAGCGTTTAACCGTCCACTGCTGGACATATGCCTCTCTAATTTGTTTTCAATCCTCTCGGCACTCGACAACACGAATCCATCGTTTGCCCGCGACGTACCGGATGTCGTCGTACCTAGCGGACTGTAAAATGTATATATTTAAAATTAATTATAAAATTATTTTCTATGCCAATTCATAATTAATTAATTACAATTCCTACTTAGTTTGTTAGTAAAAGGAACGTTACATATGTACGTAACGTAACGCTTAGCAGGTTACATTCGATTCGGAATTATATGTACCCAAAATACCTTCTAGGTATATTATATAATACTTGTTGACAATAAAATATGTATTAGTTCTAAAGGTAAGTGATTGAATCTCACATTATTGAAAAGATTCCCTCCGACATGCGTGCATGTCGTAAAAGGCGACTAAGGGATAAGGACAAGAAACCGCGCTAAAGGGCGACAAGCTCGGTACCACTCACCTTGGCACGGTATACTTCTATCCAAGTCCGCAGTAGGTGGGTCTTCGTGCCTTACATGCTACTTAATATCTAGTCTGAATACCTTGCGAAATCTGGTGGTCGGTGTTGTGCTGTAATGAACCGGAGTTCTTGGAGCACAACACCGATTGCTCTGCTTACCCTGATTGTCGCGATTCAACGTGAGTGATATGTATGTATATATTCCCTCCGACAATAAGGCTGCCTTCTGCTAAGCGTGTTTATTTATTTATTTACTATAATTTTCTAAAACTGACGACATAATTTTAACCCCCGATTTTTCACATAAATACGAAAATACGTTTTCGAAAGGAATATTTTGGTACCGAAAGAGCTTCCGAAAGCGATAGCATTAGGCTATAAGGTTATATTATTCTGACAGTACTTATTATAATATTTTAATTCAATTTACCCCCATGAAAGTTGGAAGCGTACTGGAGAAGTAACTACGAGTGTTGAAAGCTATCCAATTTGCGTAATACTGACGAAACATCTCATTTCTACTCCTGTAGCCTACGCTAGCCTCCTTCCATCTATTTACAACGAATCAGTTGAACAATTATGGATCTAATTCGCTACGAAATAAGGAACGTATATGAAAGATGCAATGTGTTCATAATCCTTTATGGAACGCAATGAAAGTTAGAGTTTGGCAATTCCATAATGTGAAAGTGGCCCGTCCGTGCTTTTGACTCTATGAAAAAATACACAGCGGCAGAAAAAACCTTAACATTTATGTTTTTCATAGAGTTGTTATTTATGGTCTGATAAATAATTTGAAAAGCAAATATTTTGAGTGTCGGCGCCGACTCGATCGCTCTCGTTATATGCCGACAGATTACTGAATGAAAAATCCCTCAAAAGCTCGTTTGACTCGCGGCGCGATTTCATCGCAGAGCGCTTACCAAAGCCCCTTTTCCATTACCCGTACAGCCTAATAAAGTCAACCCTTCCCTCCTCCTCCTTTTCGAATGCAAAACCATTTTCCGGCTTTTCGCGGCGAAATATTTTATTTTACAATACAACAATTTAACAATCCACCGATTTTTTATTCAAATAACTTAGAAATAAGTAAGTTTTTTTTTATTGTTTCAATTATTTAATTTACATATCATTAGAAAAGAAAAATACACATTTCACACTAAATCTAAATATAAATTAAACCTATTCACAAATTACAATAAAATAAAATATAATACTTAAAAATTTAATAAAATTAATAAAAAAAATAATACCTACCTACCTATAAAATGTAATAGATTCCGTCCAACCTGTCCTCCATGCCTGTCCCTCTGAAAGAACCCATCACCCCCGCAGCATTCCAACGCTGAATAGCCAGGCTCAATAAGAAATAAGTGTTTCTCTCTAGTTTTAATATTTGTACGCACTGCCGACCCAACTACGTTCCTACGAGATTGTTACATTATGAGCTGACTCTGTGTCCGGCACGTCCGTATCGTGGCCAAAGCAAACTAAAGATTAACCCTCCGATCCACTAATCATATCGGAATGTATCCACACGATAATATGGTAGAGCATTAATAAGGAAGTACGCACACTACGCGATCGCCGTGCCGGCCGACGACGACGGGGGCCCATGAGGGATGTAGGCAGGATACCGCCCTGAATCCTACGTGCGGCTCATAAACTGCGTTAAATTATTAACGGGCGCGTTATTTCATTTATTAGAAGCGGCCGGTGGCGGTGGCCGGTGGCCGGTTCGTGACGGGAATGGGGTCGCGTGAAAGCGCCCTAATGCCGCGGTTAGGATAAACTGATTTATTAGCGGTCGAGTTATTAGGAGTTACGCTTAATTCATTTATGTCTTCTATTGGATCTTCGATTAATGGAGCTAGGTACGTTAAAACATCTAACGCTCAGAACATGTGGCGCTTGTTCCAAGGAATTATTCGTGAAGTCGAAGACCGCATAGGGATCTTCGAGGTCGAACAATTACGTGAAATTAACTTTGCACTCCACATCGATGCTCCGATGAACTGGCTTCGCCAATCCTTCCTGCCCCGATTCATACCCGACACACGCGCCGGACTCGCTCGGAACATCCATATGTTGTTGACACCAATCTTCTGAGAACGCATCGTTTTCTCGAACTCGTTCCTATGTCGTACGGCGAAAATAAGGAATGGTCTTCCGGTGAGTGTGTTCCCTACCACCTACAACCTGGGGATCT
>WYDE02000004.1:54941-69232 GCA_009867175.2 Adela reaumurella | reverse complement strand
CATCTTCGAACCTAACTTCGAAGCTTCTGTCCGTAAGGTAGGATTTCAATACGTCGTAGAAGGTGTGCGGAAGGTTTTGCTTTAGTTTGTACAGGAGACCAGGATGCCACACCTTGTCGAATGCCTGGCTAACATCCAGGAAGGCGGCTGAACAATACTGCTTTCTTTCTAGTGCTTGAGAAATAACACTGACTGTTCTGTGCACTTGTTCAATAGTGGCGTGTTGTTCTCGGAAACCATATTGGTGCTCTGGTATAATGTGTGCTATTAGTGGCTTTAGCCGTGACAGGAGTACTTTTTCAAAAACTTTAGATAGCATAGGAAGTAGGCTAATAGGTCTGTATGATGTCACTTCATTAGCAGGTTTTCCTGGTTTAGCAATCATAATAATCTGTGCTATCTTCCATTGGCCTGGATACTGTCCTGTCCTAATGATGGAGTTGAATATTGAGGTTGTCAGCACTAAAGCTTTACGTGGAAGTTCTCGTAAGACTTCAGATGTTATGAGGTCATATCCTGGTGCTTTTCCTTTCTTTAAGGTTCGAAAGATTTTGGCTAATTCACGTGGGGTAGTTGGCTTGATTGGCAGTGATAATTGGTTGCATGAATTTATAAATTCCAATATTTCTTTCTCTACTTTTGGCTGGTCATCAAAAGGGTGGGGTTTAAAGACCTGAGAAAGATGTTCTGCAAACAAGTGAGCTTTCTCTTCATTACTTCTGGCCCATTTGGCATTGTACTGAAGTTGTACTGAAGCAAAAAAAAATATTCGGCCTCGTGGAGTCTACAAGTACATTCATTCATGAATCATTCAAGCGTACCTCTGTATGGGTGGACAAAATCGCGGAAATAACAGCTGGTAGAGACAAGTTGAGACGATTACAGAACATGGAAAAAACAAGATGGTGGGCCAAAGTTAAAGCATTTAGCTAACATCATGGAGAAAACTCGATACGTAGCCTTGATAAAGACATTAAGACTATACCCACAGTGGCCTGCTTTGCTTAGAAAAACGTTGTAAGTCAATGTAGTTTTTTATTTTTTTTTAATAATTGTAATGAAATATGAAAATCAACAACAAAAGCGTTCTCGGTTTATGCCTTAGCTATTTATAAGTGTTATAAAAATGTTAATTTATAGTTTCAGTTTTGCGTCAGATAAAGAAAAAAAATAGGATTTATTCCATCTGACGCAAGACTGAAATTTTATTACACTTATAAATAGCTAAACCACATACCGAGAACGCTATTGTTGTAGATTTTAAAATTTAAATATCAGTAATTTTTTAGAATTAAAAAACCCCGCTGACTTACGACGTTTTTTCTATGCAAAGCAGTCCACTATGGGTATTCACTTAAATGAAATTGTCAACGATAACTGTGCGTTGAACAGAACAAGATAAAAGCTTAATACTTCCCCTGCGTCGACATATTTATACGATCATAGAAATTCTATTTGCAAAGCCTACTCGCATATGTAGTTTGCTGCGAGAGGAATGAAGAAATAAGTTTCGGCCGCCATTCTCGGTACAACGTTCGTATATTTATCATTAACGAGTATTAAAATTTTATTAAAACCTCCTTCAACAGTTCACGTCTACTTTATTTTTAATTCTGCGATAATTTTATCCGTTAAGAATGAAAACGGTCGGCAGTAACACGCGCGCGCGCGCGCAGGTACACTTTACATTAGGATGGGTCGAAACGCGCGATCGCGTCGTCGTCTACTCGGAGAAGCTCAGCTTTACGATAACGTCGCGCAGTATTGTATAAAAACGAGTGAAAAACCTAAAATCTTTACACAGTACGCTAGAAGTTAACGGTAGACCGTCAAATGATGAGGCTACACTTACGAATAGACTTAAGGTATAGTATAGAGCGGAGCGAGAGACAATGTACGAGTGACCGCCGCGTCGCGTCACCTCGCATTACCTAACTATTCCAGATATGTCGATAGATCACGCTCCCCGTGAAAGCCGATCCGCTTCCGCTGAAATTAAACTAAGCTTAGGCGACTAAAGCGACTTAGGCGCAGCCGACCCGGCGAGAGACGAGCCCGAAGCGAAAGGAGCGGCACCGCTGCGATATTGCACCGGAATAGCACTCCTATTCTTCGTCGCACCGGTCGCGGCGAGATTCGCTCGAGCCCTAGAACAAAATAACAGGTCTCGCACGACACAGCCGACCCTACGGAGCGCGGCGGCGGCGCGTCTAGAGAGCGCGCGCGCGCCCTCCTTACACTACTTAACACTTTAAACACGCAATATGAAAAATAAACTTCTAAATTACAGCCGCATAACTATTTATACATTTACGTTAATATGTATAGTCCACTCGGACGAGCGGTCGGCGAAGCGCTCGACCGTCTCGACTGTAGCGAAGGACGATCGCACGTCCACTCGAGTCACTCGTACATTTAACGTAGCCTAGTCACTATCGACGACGACGACAGGGTGTTCACTATAAATCGTTCACAAATTTATACACCATAAGAACTCGCAATTGGTCGATTCTGTAACGCGACGCGAGCGCGCGCGGACAGTGCAACGTCTGAACAACTCTAGAAGTCTACGTGAGGCGGTGCGTAGACTCCGCCTCCGGGAGCGCGGGTCGTCTTCCCGGCTGCGGAGCGAAGCGAGGCGAGGCGGGGCGCGGGGCGCGGGGCGCACTAGACCAGCCGGTCTCAGAGCCGTCAGTTGGTGTAGTGGTCGAAGGAGCCCAGGTACTCTAGCGCCGCACGATAGCAGAACTGGTACTGGTCCTGCGACACAATCATCAGCTGTAGTAACCTGAGAGGCGGGAGGAGTGCAGTGTTAGAGTTAGATTAGGAGTGCGGTTACCTCGGTCTGCACCATGGCGGGCCGCTGCGTGCGCAGCGTGCGGACGGCCTGGAACACGTCCACCACACCCTCGTACTGCATGCGCTCCAGCACCGTGGACAGAGTGATGAACACGCCCGTGCGACCCACGCCCGCACTGCACAATCCACATACACACATGCATTAAACTGTTCATTCTGCATTGGAACGGCTGTTACCTTATCTTTTCTGTAGTAATTATACATATTTACTTACTTACTGGACTAGGGTAAAAAAAACATTTTTCCGTTCGTCTGACCGCCTGGCCCCACAACTACTCCTAAACGGTTCGGCCGCTCCATGGCTGAAAGTCTGTACGTTCAATCTAAATGTCAATAGCTCACAACACACAATTTTTCAAACTTCCTAGAAGATACACTGGCAAGAACTTCAGGTCAAGGTATGTGGGCCAGGCGCGGATTGGCGGAACTGGCGGAGCGTCGCGAAACTTGTTACGAGAAAACTGGCGTATATCGTGCATACATACATATGTATATTTGATTATTAAATACATCTTTGATAAATGTTTGGTTGACCTAAGTATGAAGGGTCGGGCAGTCTTATAACATCCAATATCAGCGCCCACGAAGACTATTTCAGGAGGCAAGGTTCAACGTTGTGACAAATGCAGACCTGCAATGAACTGTGATGGGTCCGTCCTGACCGAACTGCTCCTTGGTCTTGTGCACCTGGCCGAGGAAGTCGATGAAGCCCTCGCCGCTCTTGGGCACGCCCTGCTCCGGCCAGTCCGTGAACTGGAATTGTCTCACAGTGCGCGACGCACCGTCCCGAGCATCCGTCACCTGCGCATGCATACTAGTGTTGCACAACTTACAATTATCTTCTTACGCAAGCGGTTAAAGAAATTTCTTCTCCCGTCTGTAGGAAGACCATCATCCAAAAAGCACAAAGATTCGCCGCCAATGAAGTGTGCCATGGTTCCGTCCAGCACAGCGGGAACTTTCAAATGAAAGTTCCCTACTAATGGATGATTGAAGTCTATGAGATCTATAAAAAAAAATGGATGATTGAGGTTTGACTACCTAGCATACGAAGTAATTAGGAGTGTGGTTTAGTACCTTGAATTCCCTCAGTATGTACTGTGGCATATTATATTCGGCGATTGGATCCACGACAAAGCACTGGTAGCGTACAGATCGGTCCGAAGGCCAGTACTGGTGACATTTTTCCTACAACAAATAACAAAATGCATTTAAGAAATGAGCGTTTCACATAAAATATTAACATAACCACAGAAAATACCAATAACAGATTCTTCTGAATAAACGAAAAAATCAATATTATTAAGCTTTTCTAAGTAAATTAACAAAAAGTTGTTAATGACAACACACTAAAAGATATACATACTCGTCCCATCTCCTTGAGTTTCGTGAGCATTACGACAATCGTAGAATTGTGTTCCCACAGCATGCGCCAAAAATCATCGGTGGTATCTGGCAGTGGGCCCTGGGTCGCGATGTAAGCCGAACGGTACCGGTAGCCATCCACGAAGGACGCGTTGATGTAGTCTGAACCATCTCTCGGAGTCAGGCAAACTCTGCTCGCTTCGTATGGCAAGATGTGCACGAGACGGTTCTTGTGTTTGTTACAGGGCAGGCTGGCAGATATGAAGCGAGTAGAGTCTGCCTTCACGTTGGATAACTTCTTGAATTCCAGTTCCATACCGCTCATATTTTCGTTCGGATCGATGCGCATTAACTTTTGGATGTGAGCATGTAAGTTTCGTGCCGGCACCTGGTAAAAGGAAATCAAAGTTTTAATACAAAATACACATTAATCTACTTATTTTACAATTCTTACAATAATTTTATTCATTGCTAACTATGAACTCACCTCAGTATCGCCGCAGATGACAGCTTCCAACAAGGCATCGTGGATAAAAACATACTGGTCCTCAGTCTGCACCATGTAGTTGCGCTGTGCGCGCAGGCAGGTCACGTGCCCGTATATATCGATCATCTTCTCGTGGCGCATACGTTCCAGCATCGAGTCGATGACGATGAAGCAGCCAGTGCGACCGACGCCGGCCGAGCAGTGCACGACTAGGGGACCTGCATCCTGAGGGTTAAGAGCGCGGACGCGACGCAAGAACTGAAGAAAGGGAGCAGGGTGGTCAGGAACTCCGTGATCGGGCCAAGCGGTAAACTGTAGCTGTTTAATCTCGCGTCGCTCATTACATCCGGTGCGCGACACTTGGAAAGTTCGGATACAATAGGTGGCAAGCTCCTGAACTTCGGATATAGCGACTGTCATCAATCCGTAGGTCTCGCTGCCTCGACTCGGCCAGTACTGATCGCACTTGATTCGCGTTCTTTCCTCGAGCTTGGTCATCATGACGACGGTCGCCGAACGCAGCTCCCAGCACATTCTCCAGAAGTCGGCGAATGTTTCTTGCAGAGGCCCTTGGGTAGCAACATAAGCATTGTGCTTGCGGTATCCATCGCAATAATTAGCGTTTATATAGTCGCTGCCGAGGACACTGTCGATAGGTTGAAGAATCACTCGGCTGTGGTCGTAGGCTATCACATTGGCATATCGATTCTTCGGTTTATTCACCTCCATGTTTGAGTGATCCCAAGTGAATTGTTGTCCGGGTTCTATGCTTTCGTACTCCTGCGAGAACTTCAAGTTATCGTTGGCTTTTAGCCTTTCGATGTGATTTGCAAGCTCGGATATCGGTATTGGTGGATGAGAAATCATTCCGGGAGTCTGAAAATTGAGTCGCCGCATGTCTACAGGGTCGGTAGGGGCTGAGCTGACACCTATATCTGCTGCCATCAATGGTCGCATCACTGCAGCTTGGTCGGGAGTTTTGCACGGTTGCCTTCTTTTCTTAACAATGAACAACATGACGAGGCATATCGAAAGCATTAGTGCAGCTATAATTGGACCGATAACCCACACCATGCCGGCTTCTTTGGGATTATTCGCTATCGTAACATCCGGGTCTCCATGGATATCTTTGGGGTTTGGTCGACTCGGTTCTTCACCGGGCGGCGCTTCCCGCATATCGAGCGATAAATATTCCGAAAACGGGCTGGATGTATACAGATGCTTCTGAGGTGTATCTACCACCGCTCTGACGAAAACTCGATATCTTTTCACTTGGTCGAGAGGCTTATTCAAAAATCCTTCATACATGTCTCCATTACCCAAATGAAAAGTGTACAGAATGTTTCTTTGTAAAAATTTTGCTGCTATGTAAGGAGTGTTTTCTTTTTCCGTTTTGCCATTATTCTTAATTAGGTCTTCAGTGAGGAATTGATCTGGGTGTTTGTTGTTGTGTGCTTTATCTTCTGGAACTACAACCAAGTAATAATGCGATATTGGTCCATATTCTTCAGAAGCTTGTGGCAATATCACGAGAACTTCATCATCGACAACTCCGTAGAAGTCGGGCTTGACCATCGGTTTAGGAGCTGCCATTTGAGTTGTAACCGTGATTCTGGTCGGCGGTCTATAAGATTTATCATTAGGAACTGCACTCACGTTAACTGAATAGGTTGTGAAAGGTGACAGATCGTTGATCGAATACCATGTTGTATCGTGTTTAACTGTTATCTCTCGCTTTGGGATCTCTTGGGTTTGGGTCATGCCTAAAGAATCTACGAATTCCTTTATGGCATTGTAGGAAATATTATAATTGATTGGGTTGAGTCTCAACGGTGGCGACCACGATAAGGTCATGGAGTGTGTAGAGACATCTTTGGCACGAAGTTGCAAGGGCACATCCTCGGCTCTCACTTTAACAGTCACTTTGTCGGATAGTCGACTAAGACCAGTGATAGTCCTCGCTGCGACAGCGATAGCGTATTCTGCAAACTTTTCTAAATTATCGAGATCTGCCGAGTGTGTGAGCAAAACATTTTTCTGCTCCCACTCGTCGAGATCTTCTACGGGAGTCATCGTGTAGAATATAACGTATCCAACGATTTTCCGCCTGGACGGCACTTGATCCCACCAAACTTCGACACTAGACTCAGACGTGGCGACTGCTTTCACAGACATGGGGGCTCGTCCGATGTCTCGGTCTGTGTGTGCTGTCTCATCTTTGCTGTACGGACCCGATCCTTGAATCGTGTATGCTCTCACTCTAAACACATAATCGGTATCCTCGTCCAGATCAGTGAAAACTATTTTCGTCACATTTGTAGTCCTTTCCTGCAACGTAGACTGGTCACCGTTCTTCAGGAATTGTACGTCGTACTTGATGATTTGGCCGCTTCTATCTTCTCTAGTTGGAGGATCCCACGTCAAGCATATTATGTCGGGTGTTTGGAAATGATGAGAGACGTTAGTCGGTGGACCTTTCGGGGGACCTTCGGGAGTGAGCCAATATTTGATGTTCTCTTGCCCGATACCAACTTGGTTTTTTCCCGCTAATCGGAATTCATATTCAACTCCTCTCTCAAGATCCGTTATTCTGTGTGAATTTATTTTGATTCCTGGTAGGCTTTCTTCTTTTAGTGGTTGATCCTTAATTCCAAATCGTAGCCTGTAGCCAAGTAGTTCTCCGTAAGTCTGAGTTGGCTTTGCCCATTCTAATTCTATTGATACTATTGGATCTCTTTCTAATACTCTGAAAAATATTCAGCAAGATCAGTTTTAATATTCTACTCTAAGTGAAATCTGTATAACTGAAGATTGCAACTCAACGAATTCAAAGTGACCACTTACTTCAGATTCACAGTGGGACGGTTTGGAACTCCGCCGGGAGTTTTGACACTGACGGGTGTACTTCTATCGCCGTCTCCTTTTCTTGTGAGAGCTGCTACTTGTACATTGTATCTCGTATCCGGTTGAAGACCAGACACATTCAGTTCAAGTGTTGTATCATCTAGTACGTCGAACCTCATGGGATCGTTGAGCAAACTTTTACCCTAAAAATAAATTTAAAATTAGGCTGGTGCATAAATAACCACAAATTGGAAACTTGTCCTTCGTTTCAAGAATACTGTTAATTAAATAGTTGTATCCGTGCATGGCTGTTTCATTACCTCCTCTTTAACTTCTTGCACGTGTATGTGATAGCCACGGATTATGCCATTTCTGTCCTTCTCTTGAGGAGGTTTCCAAGTGACGTGGATGGAGGTAGAGTTGACGGCATTAACGCGAACGTCCTGTGGCTCACCTGGCACTGCAAGTCGGAAAAGTGCGTTACTTACGGCTTTGACGACGCTGTCGCGACCTCAATACCCTACCAGCATCTAATCGAGCGTGCTAGAACAAACTTACAGCAGCAAACTACGCTCCGGGTTCGAGGCCTGCACTCGCTCCGACATTCTCTAAAGCATTTACACTAGTAGAGACAGAAGGTTCCATATCGGACAAGCAAATCACGGCACTTTTTTCATTGCAATAATGAAGTCGGTTAAACAGCATCATTAAAGGATAAGTCTGGATTTATAAAGCGGTGGCAAGTGGTGATTCCGTGCGTACGGTCGCGGTGTTGCCGTCGACACCAGTTCGATGCTGATAGAGGATGTGAGGGTCCTCGCGAGTGAGTTTGGAGGCGCAATTCATTGGTCCGGCGCCGGACCGGCATATGTCGCGCATTTGAATACCAACACACGATATAATTGCGACAGCTTCGAGCGCTTCGCTTTCGACACAACTGTACCAACATGGTGGATAGTTACCTTCCAATCCGACAGTTTTAATGTACGTATGACAAAAATAGTTAAGCGGTTACAGAAACACATTCAATAGTATAATTTTTAAATTTTAAATTCTAAAGCGGTGTCAGTTTTGACAATACAACTACCACTAAATCAAATTCATGGATATAAAAAAATCTGCAAGGGCACAAGTAATACAGTGTGTCACAAGACTTGGAAATTCAAGATTTTAAGAAATATTAGTAACTGGTTAGTATTGAATGAAAGTGAAAGGTTCTGATCACAAGTCTCATAAGCCACTGCAATGGAAAAAGTTCGTTAATAGGAACCAAGGTAAGACATGCAGCGCCGATGTCAGGTTATTATTGTTTTATAAGAGTATATACAGCCCACTTGCAGATGAGAATAATAATGGTGAAATTCGTGAGGTGATCGTATCCTAAGGATCGACGGAAGCTACGGGAGACAAAACACTAAGTATACGGTAAGCTAAGGCGACAGGCACAAACGCACAACATACAAGCGCTATAGTAATTTGTACTCACTCCTTGCGGCTGTACGGGTGTTACCCGGCGGCCCAAATAAAGTCAGTGACAAGAGAAAAAAAGAGAAAAACGCATTCAAGTACACTGGAAACAACTGTACACAGTGCGAGACATCATTGAGGGTGAGATCATAAGCGAGAGAGTGGGAGTGAGGGTAACCTTGGGGCTCCGCGGCGGCTATCCGGGTGGCGCTAGATAATCGTCACTCACACACACATGTATTGATCGAGGAGGCGACAGCGACCGGCGCGGCGGCGTGGCAGTGAAGGTGTGTGGACTGTGAGTGTCGGGGACTGCCGGAGGGGAGGGTGTGTTCGCTCGCACGCATCCTGTCACGCGGTCACCACGCATACCTCATACCGTGTCCGGTGGCTGTGTGTCCGGTGTGTGTCCTCGGCGCCGCAGTGTGTGCCTAGGCGGATGTGCTTCACGCTGCCAGTATCGGTGGGTACAGTGGGTACAGAGTCATGTCCATTCGGTAGATCGAACGATATCTAGTGTGCATGCACGACCAAAGTCGAATAGATACAGAAGAAGGAAGAAAGGCGAGAGAGAAGTGGCTACAGGCGGTGAAAGTCGTAGGCTTTCGGAGAGAAGAAACAGAGGTAGCGCGACAGAGAGCTAAGTAGAGCGGGGCGGCGCGCGCACGGGCGCCGATGCGGGCTCGCGGGCATCCGCTGCGCAGTCACGCTCCGAGGGCGTCCGACACGGAGCGCCGCCGGGTGCGTCCGAGACGCACGCGGCGAACGGGACGTCCCTCGGAAGTTCGGACGGAGTGACAGTCGAGGGAGAATTTGGAATATCGGAACATCTGAAATTATTGGCCGAATGGCGGGTGTGTGATGTCGTGTCGTGTTGTCGTGTCGGGGTGCGTGCGGCGTGCGGCGCCCGTGCGAGCGCGCCGGCGCCGGCGCAGTAGACAGTGAGTGGTACGAGTGCAGTATAGTAGTGACGGTACGGTATATACATGCGGCGGGTGTGTGTGTCCGCGCTCCGCCGGTATTGGTATTCAAATGCCAGGGTGGCGTGACGGCGGAGTGTTCACTGCTCGCCCGCTCTCTCACCTCGTGTGCAAGGGGCAAGGGCAGGGGGCGGGGCGTGGCGCGCGGGCGCAGGTCGTGACGCAACATTACGGTGCGGTGTGGGAGAAACGAAAAACATGCAAACTGTGTCCATGACTAAATACTCAACAAGAACTGTGCTTCAACTCAAAAGAGTAAGGGTGCCGTCGACTTAGAACCAGGTGCACATAAATTGCAGTTCAGTGAGTGCCAATGTTAAATCAAAGTGACTCGGCTCGCGGCGGTACTATTACATCATTACATGTGATCGTGAGTGGAGAAACAACAAAACTTATCCATTACTGCCGACCGGGGTCGGGCGTCTAGATCATTCGTTAGATAAACGCAGAGTGATCGCAAGCACAGAAATACATTGGTACAATATTTAACCTCCTGATATAAGTTTCCTGCTATATGCTCAGAAAAAAACAGAAGAAAAAACATTTGCATTAGTAAAGATGGCAGGTAATTAAATTATCTATCGTAAGCTATTATTTGTAAAATTTTAAATTTAAATAATCTGAATCAGAAGAAAGTTAAGGTACTGAACCCCGAATAGGAATTTATTTTAATTGTAGATAAGCATCACCCGAAACATAACAAAATTAAAGCCCCACACCACTGGGCACACAATACGTAGATTAATAGACAACATTGCATTATTATTCAGATGGGAAACGAAACGAATTCAAACATGATAACTCAGTTAAAAATACAACAAACCTACAGACTTGACGTGGGTACGAGCCAGTATAACGGATATTAAACATACGTAGACGAACATACAGAACTTGGAATATACATTGAAGAGCATGATCATGTGTGAAATCATTTAGTTAATCTTAAAATAATTAAACTTAATTAAAATATTCCATATATTCAGTTGTTAGATTGAGATGTTTGTAACGTTAGCGAATTAAATATTAACAGTTTATGGAATATTGAGGAAGGATATATAAAAATAAATAAAACTAAAAAATATGAATATTATAAAGATAAATACAAACAAAATTAGTTGCAACAAAAATGGGACAAAACACCATAATACGGAACGAAAATGTCGAGAAAACGAAGTTAAGTATTACGGAAAAAATAAGACAGCATGAAATAAGTTACTTTATTAAAGAACCTTCAAGTATTAGTTATGCACGTTTGAAAGGGTATAATAATAATATATGGAAGGGTTAATGGGAATGTGTGTCAGTGACACGTACCGTCTTCGTGAGTGCGAACGGTGACGGGGTAGGAGGTGGGTCCGTCGCCCACGCTGGTGCCGGCCAGCACCCACACGCGGTACTCGCTCCAGCGACGCAACTCATCCAACACGAACGAGGTCTGGTTGAGCTTGACGATGGTCGCTTCTGAGTCACTGCGGCCCGCCTCCACGCACTGCAGCTTGTAGTAGACGATGCGCCCGTTCGAGTGCTCCGCCGGCGGCGGCAACCACGACACGCGGATCGCAGTCGGCGACACCGCCGTCGCCGTCACATTCCTCGGCGGCGCTCCCGGCACTGTAGGCGGCACTCGGTAATGCGCGGTCGGCGGGCCGGAGCTAGCGCTAGCGAAGCCCGACCCGCCGACCGCGCCGCTGCAACCAACTCGGGAGACTCTGCTCCGTTAGACACCCTGCCGCCAGTTAGGATATCGCGGTGCAATCACTGAATGCACGAGTCCAAACGAAAAACAGAAACAACCAAAAGGTGCGGTGCTCACAAATCATATCGACGAGAAAAAGTAAAACCGACGACGGATCGAGTGAGTGAGATGGCATGCAGATTTTGGAGGCTGTGTTTTGGGGTTGTCTTTCTCGCACGCTCGCACATGGCACTCTTCCTCTCGCGCTCTCTCCCTCTCGCGTCCGACGCTACAGTGTGTGGGACCTGCTAGAACTCTCCCGTCGTCTAAACTCGGACCGCGACGGAAATCTTCGTTCCAGGTGAACACTGAAGGCTTAGGTCTGAGCGAAGAACGATAAGATGGATTCTAGGAAGGTCCTCTGGCAAATTGGCGTGTTGCAAAATTGCGCTGGCAATTGTAATCCTACAAAACGACATTTAGCTACTACTAAGGCGAGACCGCGTGACCGAGAGCTCCGATGCGAGGCTACAGTGAGCGCGGCCTCAGGCAGCAGCCGACGAGTGTGGACTGCTCGATCACGCGAGACTCGCCGTTTCGAACACTTTTACGGATACAAAACATTTAGTGTGATATAAAATTTGGTGCTTGTGCTGATTTACTAGCCGCGTGCCGGGCAGGTGCTCTTATAGGAAAAATATTAAGATTACCTGAAAACCCCGCGGAGGAGGGTTTGCAAAACTGATTAAGCATATTCCGCCCTCACCCCGCCGGGTATCACCGGCGAGGAACCGAGCATTCACCCACACAAAATGTTCAACGACCGAGACGATCTCACTCGTGCGTCGGGTGTACTTCATGATACCAAATATTAAAACATGAGCTCGTTAACTTTAGAAAGCATCGCGATAAAATAAGTATGAATAGATAAGAATTTATGGTGTGAAAAATGCTGCCCCACGGATCCCGTATGGGCCAATGTCGATCATGCAATGACGGTTATTAAGAATGTTGGTTTAAATGGGCCGAACGTATGTGTTGTGAATGTTAGTTCCGCGCCGTTGTCCCGCGGGGCTCGACGCGCTGCGGGTGCAGCCCGGCGGCTACGTACCGTACTGCTTGGTGCGCACGGCCACCGGCGGAGTGGTCGCCCCCTCGCCACGCTGCGACCGCGCCGCCAGCCACACGTAGTACAGAGTGTTGGGGTAGAGGCCGTTCAGAGTGTACGACTCCGTTATCGGGATCCGCCTGTGTCACCGATACACTTTTTACTCATGTACATACATCATACATGTCATTACTCTTCAAGTGTCATTGTCGAGGCACGGCAGGATGTTGAACATGATATAGAGCAATGAATATTGAAGCGCTACGACTGTTGTTGAACCTGACAGTTGATTTGACGAGACCACTCACTTGTGATGGTGTTCCTTGGCGTAGGTGTCGTTCCAGTAGAGTTCGTACGACACGATGTTGTCTCCGGCGTGCGTGGGCCGGCGCCACGACAGCGTGACGGATGTCTCTCCCGCCTCGACCGCCATTAGGTTAGAAGGCTGCGAGGGCACACCTGAACCAGCCATACATACTATTATTATTGAATATAGGGTTTACACAGTCGAACAGAGTTTGATTCATTACTTGTATTTTTAAAGTTTATATAACGGAGGTAAGCCTGGACCCTGACGAGGTCAGCTCGTACATAGGGTCTACATCTGTAACGTTATCTCACCCTGCTTCGTCTTGACCTGGACGGGCGCGGATAGTTCCGGGCCCACGGAGGTGAGCGCATGCAACTGATGGTTTACACCGTGTGCGGGTCAGTTTGCACATCGGATACTACAAGTGTAATGTGATCGCACCCTGCTTCGTCTTGACCTACACGGGCGCAGAGAGAGAACCAGGTCCCAAGGAGGTGAGCGCCTGCACTCTGATGGTGTAAACCGTGTGCGGGGTCAGCTCGTACCTATGTACGAGCTGGTCTACGCAATGTAGACCCTATGGTCTACATCTGTATTGTTATCTCACCCTGCTTCGTCTTGACCTGCACGGGCGCGGAGAGGTCCGGGCCCACGAAGGTGAGCGCCTGCACCCTGATGGAGTACACCGTGTGCGGGGTCAGCTCTTACGTCGGATACTATATGTGTGATAATATCTCACCCTGCTGCGTCTTGACCTGCACGGGCGCGGAGAGAGGTCCGGGGCCGACGGAGGTGAGCGCTTGCACCCTGATGGTGTACACTGTGTGCGGAGTCAGCTCGCTGATAGTAGTCAAATGGCTGTTATCCATCTGTAGGAGCATTAGAGGTGTTCACAGACAGTACCTTCACCAAAGTTATGTTAAATTTTCAACGGATCTATAAAGGACGCCGTCATTTTAAGTAATGCAAACCAAGCTCTCACACTGTAGTTCACACTGCAAGCGGTGTCTGTTGTGTATTACGTCACAGCGAACTGTAAGAAAGACGTTTAAAAAAACATGCGAAGTCTCTTGCCGGTTCTTGCAAAAGAGTTTTTGGAGGCTAATCTCGGTCTGATTCGGTGCACTCCGTGGACTCTTGTATCGTAAGAAGGACACAAGTTACTCCAAGAATGCAATAAAATGTGGAGCACGTGC
>WYDE02000004.1:16879-45682 GCA_009867175.2 Adela reaumurella | reverse complement strand
CGCCATCTATCAATAAAAGCCTGAGAAGTCAAGTATAAGTATTGGCAGAGTATTGGATTGAAATTGCTAAATATGAATTAATTAACATATTGAAAATAAAATATAAAATATTTCTTGGGTTTTACAAATGAATTAAATTAAATTATTTGGTTTTATCGTCAGATAGAACGATTTTCGGGCTATGCAACAACGCCATCTAGAAATAAGACAGAATTTGCGAGGGACGCAAATTTGTATGAGCATTAGCAGTCTATATTTCTTTACCTAGTCTCTGGTCCAAGTAAGAAACATATCAACCTCATTCCTATTTTGCAATAGACTATTAATGTTACAGATAGCAATTCTCAAAGCAATATTAGTTTACAGACGGGGAAAAAGTGTATGCTTTTTTGCGATTCAAAACAACATACAATAATACAATTTAAATCATAATCCGGTGAAGGAAAACATCGCGAGGAAACCCATATCCAAGCACCCACATGGTTTATAGAAGAAAGGTATAGCCGGTATAGAAGAAAGAAGATTCGTAATAGATAAAGCAGAAAATCTGTAACTATGTAGCAGGCTGACTACCTTCATATATTATATAAGTGAAAGATTTTTCAAAAGGTTTCATATATATATATATCGCCGTAATTCTGCGGGGGCCGGAGCAGTGAGATAATACGTTACAAGCTGGCTAATGTTATGGCCTACTGGCCATCCCGCCAGCAAATTAAATAACTTGTTTTCTTTTTTAAACATGGCCGAGCGCGCTGCGGGAGCTTCCAGTATTAATATAAAGCAACCACAGCTATACAAAAACTATAGCAAGCTAACACAGGAGCACAGCAGTGTAAGTTTATAGGCCTTTATCCTTATAAAGCTATCAATAAAAAAAAAAGATATGTGTATGTACTTAAGAGAACACTCACATTCGTCGGCTAATCCGGTCATTGGAGTCAAAATCACAGTCATGGCTTTGAAAGGAATTAGGTAAAATATTGTAATGCAATCACCTCATTGGCGAGCGAAAGGAGCCTGCAAATTTTTGGGAAATGTTTGGGAGAAATGTGCCAAAATCATTGGGGCGGTGCCCTTGAAAGGAAGTAAAATAATGTACTGTTATCAATCACATCATTGGGTGAAGACGGATCTTTATTGTAAATATATAAAATAATTAAGTCAAAATTATCAGGGCGATGCTTTTAAACAGATGTAAATTTAATTCAGTGTAATCACATCAATGGGCGAGCGAAGCAAGCCCGAAAATGTTACCAAAAATATTTGGGAAAATGAGCCAAATTTTCAAGAGCTCGGCGCACGTGCCCCTCCCCCCCTTCCACATTTCCTCTAAATCCTCTCATGTACCCATATGTATGTGACTAGGTTGGTGCCAACACTCGCGCTATAGCACTATTACAGGAGCAAGGTACACTCCCTGCACAATATTAAGCTTCGGCGGCCAAGGGGTTAAAAGAGAATTATATCTTAAAATTATTATTATTATTACTTACATACATACATACATATCACTCACGCTGAATTCCGACAATCGAGGTAAGCAGAGCAATCGGTGTTGTGCTGCAAGAACTCCGGTAAATTACCGCACAACACCGACTACCACATTTCGCAATTATTCGGACAAGATATCAAGCAGCAGTAAGACGAAGACCCGTAAATTCACGTGTACTTACCCATACATCAAAATAACTTAATTAAATCATACCGCTGTCTATCATTTTAACAGTTTTGGGATAGGTTGATAGTAGGTACATAAGTTAACTTTACGTAGATAGAATTGCAATCCTCGTTAAGGAATCATATTTGGTGAATTTGTGCGAAGTTTGTCAAATTTCTCAAGGCGCCAAATGATTGGTCGATCTCTTCTTTGGTTGTAAACTTGTAGATGCATCTATAAAAAGATAAAATATTGTCATGAATGCACGGTTTACTTATTACTATTAATGTATTAAAAACAATTCAAGTAAATATTAATAATAACATTTAAAAATAAATAACAGCTAATTAATACAAGTAATACCTACCTAAAATAAATGGAATATCTATTAATATGTAGGCATCTACATTACATATAGTACGCATACGATCTGAATGCATTGGGGCTTTTGAGATTTTCTCTCCATGTGGATCTAGACTGTGGATCAAAGTGGAAGGAGGCCTAAAAAGTATAGTCGATAGCCGATGTCATAATTTATTACGGTATTTTCCTAAAGAGTTCAGTAAGCATTTCGCGTATTGACTTCAGTAGGCGACCTCTGTACATATTCACTATTGGTCTAGGAGATAGTGAAAAAAAAATACCGTGTTTTTGTTATAAAAAATGTTACGCTCGTCGTGTTCCTTATTTTTTCGGCATCTAGAATTTGTCTGGCAAGTGGGAGGCGTTGCGTTCAGAAATGGCAACAATTCAAAATTTTATAAATTCCTATCTCAAAAACTGTTGGATCCGAAAAGTGTCCAATAGTGAAATTATGACATTGATACATAGAAAATGGTAAAAATTTGCCAGACGAAAATGTTCGAATTTCAGCCTGCCAGACGACTTTAAAAAAAGGTGAAAAGTTGAAAAGTTTCGCTGAAGTCCTTTTTAAACTTGAACGGTCCATCTTTCAAAGTTGTCTGACAGGCTGAAACTCACACATTTTCGTCTGGTCAATTTTTATCATTAACAATGTATCAAGGACGTAATTTTACTTTTGGACACTTTTTGGATCAAACTTAACAGTTTTTAAGATAGGATTTTTTAAACATTTTGAAGTGTTGCCATTTCTGAATGCAACGGCTCCCAGTTGCCATACTGACATATTCTTGATGCCGATAAAATAAGGAACAAAGGTTTATTTTTCACTGTCCATATACTTTTCAGACTGAAATCTCGAACACCCGAATGCACTCAGATCGTACCCGTACTTGCATGCAGACCGATATTGACTTTTGTACAAAGTGTATCAAAACAAAGCAATGAAAATTATAAGTAAAATAAATTTATAATTCTATCACTGTAAAAAAACACAGTACTTAAATTTATTATCTTTGAGAAAAAACGTATGTGTTTACGCAAAATTGATAAAGTCGAAAAACTAAAGTTATTTTATGGTGTATTAAATAAAACACTATCCAAGTGTTAGTTACCCATTTTGATACAAACTGTATAAAATTAAGATATAAGAAATAAACAACTTTGAAAAATCGGAAAATTGACAGGCACACTTACAACCGGTATTTCAGCAATATGTAACTTAGCCAAACATAATGAGATCGGGGCAATGACAACTCAACTCTCTCCGACTAAGTATGAATTGAAATAGTCGGTCGTAAACAAAAATCATTACAACACATGCATAATAAATTTAATCAATTTTGTTTGCTAATTTTCTCGAAATAATGTTACGACACTAGTCCGTTTAAGAACTCAAAAAATACTAACACTTTGAAGTGGAAGATGTGACTTTCACTCCGCGATGAAGTCAACTTTCTCTGGCATGTCTTTGTGCAAGTGTCGTTCGTGCAAGAGGAGATTGTGCTTCTGATAAGCACGGTAAACACAGTAGGGACATTTGAAGCTCGGCTGTTTCCTGCATTCGTACTTTATATGTCTCTGGAGGGATCCTTTGTGCTTATATTTGTTACCACAGTCGACACACTCGTACAGAGTCCACCCACTTTTAATGTAGCCCTCGCTCTTGATACTGGCAGTACCGTAACCCAGAATATAAGGGCCGTAAACACTGGACAATTGTGCAACTGAAAGGAAAATGCAATGCAAAATAAAGAAAAAGCTACGGCTACAGCGAGCCTACTGCTTTGCTGAAGCTTTCTTTTCAATTCTGTGTGTTAACATGAAAATGAAAAAATTATGTGCAAACACCCGTGTAACGTTTACGACCCATTTTACCACCAATCTTTGAAATTTATCAAATTATAATTTACCTATTGTAACTTATCTTTGTACTGACTGAATGTTACTACTACGTAGAAGAAAAACTCAACACAATTGAGGTAAAATAGTTGCACGTTATCTTCAGCAAAGCTGTGTAGGCCAGACGGCGATGCCTCGAAATATTTAAAACACATTTGCAAATTAAATATTTCAAGGATTCGCTTGCAGTGCTCTTACTCCCGTTCTAAGTATGTATGTACATAAAATAGGCTACCACCAAGCGTCTACGATGTTACCGCTGCAAATTGCATACAGTGCTGAACAGTAATAAAAGTGAAAAGAAAAATGCACCATGTCTCCCAGTTAAAAATAATACTTTCTTGCACGAAATATTGTACAGGAAAAACCATACTCAAACTGCAATTAAGCCAAAAAGATTATTAATGACGTTTTAAAGTTTGGTCAGCTATTATATTATTACAGCTAGGTCTCTTTCAATACAACATTTCAGCAAGATGGTCTATACATATATTTCTAAACATGGTCTCATTTACAGAGACACCTTACACACAGCTGAATAGACGAAGCGTATTTCTGGCTCACCAAAGTTAGAATATAATTGTGTTTGTTTTTAATAATACCAAACAGGAATGAAAACATCACCCTCTCAACAATGTCGAGCGTAATATGGCAAAGGAAATTTTAGAATTTTTAGATGACAGCAAAGCTAGCAATAGTTCAATCTTTGAATGACCAGTACTTAAGCGGGTACGCTCCACTGATGACGTTACAAATTGTAAACTTTTTTTCTGATGTCTTTGTTTTCTACATTATGCTAAGAGATAAGAAGATAAGTTAAGCAGAGAGTTTAAAGAAAAATGTGTAGCTTGCATAAAGACTTCTATAAAAATATTTTCAAAGTTGACTCAATCCGGAATGTACCCTTAACTATTTAGCTGCGGATCACATGTAAAATTGTAAATAAAAAAAACATTATCACCATTGGTTCCAATTCAAATTGTCCAAAGCCAGGCAGTTCACGCAACGTCTCCAAATCTCACCAATTTTATGTTTAAATGCTAGTGGTTTGTAGGTCTTTTTTTCTTGTAGTGATTTTTAACCACCGGAATTTTGTAGGGAGCGATTTTAAATGATATCAAAAGTAAAATGTTTTGCATGTAGATGCTTCACCTTCCTGTGGTAACGAGTTTTGTGTTTGTAGCCTGGTTGTATGGACAGATTTTGCATGGAAAATTTGAACAGAGCCCCTAGAGTTAGTATTGTGAACTAATCCGTTTCCATGCAAAATTGAGCATACAACCTAGGCACACAAAACTCCTAATAAGCCTACTTTATACCTGGAGGCATAGACATATTAATAAGCATAGACTTTTCATTTCAAAGGAACTCGTTCGGTCCCCACTAACATGGGCCATTCGGTCCATGCCACAGTCAGTCACAAACGCAAAGTCGCGTCGAGCACGGCTCACGTGCGGCGCGTGGGATTCAAACGATGCGCTAGCATCCCCTCTACCGTTCGGTTGGGCACGCCGCGGCCCCCGCTACATTCCCTCATACCTCAGTAGTTGGAACAAGATTTGTTTGAAATTTTGTTCAGTGCGCTCTCTTGATATTCATTACCTCAATTCCTGGAGGTTAGGCTTTTTAAAATGGCCATAGAAAAAAGTTATGTAAGCTTTATGTTAGTCGATTTTAAACTGACCTGTGGGGGTGATTCTGTATCTGATACTGATCACCATTTCATAAAAAAATTTAGAAATAATTTTTATTTTATTTTTCCATACATTTTCAGTATAGGTATATAAAAATTTGAATGGAGAAAAAATATTGAGAAAAAAAGTTCTTCAGTTTCAGGTACATAATCACACCCTTTCGTGTAGCAGTACCTATTTACTTAACACCCTGTATAAAGCTAGACAAAATCATTCCCTATAGCACATACAAATCACTATGTCTCTATGTCACCTACACATGCATAAATTCTATTTAATTTTCTATGTATTTGTTTCATATGCACCTATACTATAGCAGTTTTGTTATCATTAGATCCCTCTAGGATGTTTGTGTACTTTAACAAATTCTTATTCTGCGACTTGAATCAAGCATACAAAAACATGAGGAATTTGGTTGAAACTTTACTTTAGCGATCGAGTATTTATGAAATTTGTATTAATTACATATTACTATTTATATATGTAGGTACATGTACAGGTGTAAATTGACAATGACACTATTTAAACCAGTGGTGGGTCGATTACAAGTTATACGTGTAGTGTAAGCATCATAGGCAGAGATTTTATATTGAAAATGGTTCAGCGCTACATTGTGAACTACTCTGCTTCCACAAAAAAATCCGTGCGTACAACGCAACGTACTGCACTCTGTTACAGCGTACTTGTAATCGGCCCACATGTGGTCTTTCATCATTCTAAGCAGCCCTGTGACCGGCGTCCTCACTTGGCCGAGTTAGTTAGAGGTGCGAATTGGAAGCCCATAGATTTTTCACAGACTTCACTATCTGTGTCACTGTCATTTCTCAATCGCTAAGACGATTTTTGGTAGGCCGATAGAACCGCTCGACTGAACAAATTTTTATATTTACCTTGAAATTTGATTTGTCAAGGTGATTGTGGTAAACAAATAAAGAATCTTTGTTAGATTACATCCCGTCTATAAGTACCTATCTAGTTTTGTTATTAGAACCGATGTATGCATGCAAATATATAACCAATTTTAATATTAGTAAATAATCTCATCCATGCTGTTAATCACCTTAATTCTGATCTAAATGATACAATCGGTTTATTTTCAAATGAACTTCCACCAGGCGGTGCCCCAAAAAACATATTATACCTTCTCAAGCTTGCCCGTCTATCTCTAGGACTACATACATACATATCACTCACGCTGAATCCCGAAAATCGGGGTAAGCAGAGCAATCGGTGTAAGAACTCCGGTAAACTACAGCAGAACACCGACCACCACATTTCAAAAGGTATTCGGACAAGATATCAAGCAGCTGTAAGGAACGAAGACCCACCTACTGCACGACTCGGTGGAAATACAGTGCCAAGGTGAGAGGTGGCGAGCCTGTCGCCCTTTAGTACGGCATCTTGTCCTTATCCCTTAGTCGCCTTTTACGACACGCAGTGGGGTTATTCTATTAAGTACCGGCCCCAAACGGTATGGACTAATATTATAATGTTCACTAGAGCATTGTCTCTGGTGGCTGGATCCATTTACCATTCCATGAAAAACAGCACATTAAAATATCACGACATATATGTTCTAATTCTTTATCATTCAACTAAAAAAAGTGCATGTATTATTTTACTGCTATACCGTTAGTAGTGAGTAACTATTAAATCAAGTAAGAGTAATTTGTAAGCAGGGATCGAAATCGGTATGAAGAATGTATGAAACTGAAACCAGTAATGAAATTTGAAAACTTCTACTCTTCTCGCGGTGACTTTATCGGATTGTTCCGACGTTTCAAACAAAGCGTACTGTTCATGGTCACGGAGACGTCTGCTAGCTACGAGAGGGGACGTCTCCGTGACCATGAACCGGACACTGTTCAAAACAATCCGATAAATTCGCCGCGAGAAGAGCCGGAAGTTTTCAAAATGTTGTTTAATGACCGCCGTACCTTGAAAAGTATTGAATACCAGTATTATTTCGGTTTCCATACATATTTCGGTCCCTGGTTATAATAGATTATAATTTGTATTAGCTCAATTTTTTTTTACATATCTAAATCAAGCTGCCCCACATAATTGAAACTCCGTTCATACACATGTATGAAAGTAGTTGCGCTGCGTATCCAGCCGGCTACAAACCTCACAATTCTCTTACCTTCTCGTTAACCTGTCTACATAATAACCGTATCAAAATGATGCAAAATTTATAGTGAATGTGTCAAGAGATTGGTTGGATACGCGATCACCTCATTTGAAGTTGTAAAAGTTATTAAGTTTCATAAAAGAAATCAGTTATTATGCAAGTAGTTAGCAAGAGTGAAAGTGTCACTCTTGCTAGACCTCATAAATAACTGAATTTTCTCATTTTCACTATATTGACTTGAGCACTTCACTCAATAATGTAAGACAGCTAGGCGTCTTCACCCCATTTACTCTACGCTTCATATAGAGCACCAATATGGTATAAATTATGCATTTAGTAGGAAATTTTTGGGCTCCCATAAATTTTTTTGTCGATGCCAAAATGTATGGCATCCAATTTTCTTTCCACTAAAATAAGAATTCGTCGAAGAAAAGATTCAAAAATCGTTTGCAAAATCGGGCAAACACGGTATCTTGACTAAACATGAAAGAAAGACGTATCCTACTGAAACCTATAAACCAAAAAGCAACTGTTTATGCGTATATAAAATTTAAATCTATTGAATAATAAAAAGCAAATAATTATAATTTAGAAACTTTATTAAATTACAAAAGAAATGTATGAAATACTAATTAAAATAGGACAATATTTCCCATATAACTTTTTGTTGTCTTTCTGCTGCACCTTTGTAGTATTTCAACTTGTATAAACATTCAATGAGCCAACATTAAAGTTTTTCAATGGATTCTTTCTTCACAAAGTTCGTGCACTCGTTTTATAAAATTTATACAGTCTTACTACGTAGGTATATATGTATAAAAATATATATTACATAATGTAAATCACAAAATATGTTCTAAAACTTATGCAAATTTGGCCACTATGTAAAATGTTTTGTACAAATTTTTCTTCATAAATGCTCTCAGGTTTAATTTGTATTGTCTTACGTAGGTATCACAGAGATTTCGTTACGAGTATCATCGCGGACGTCGGTCGCATGCTGTGATATTCACTTCGAGCACAAACAGACGTTTGACTATTCACACACAAGTTAATTCACTATGGAAATGTAACATTCTAGTGACTATTTTGAAAAGGCACTAAGGTTAGGTTAGGTATTCTGACGAGATTTGCAAATAGTAAAAATGTGGAACTCTACATTCAAACATATCAAGATGGTAACTCGAGCTGTCAATAGACTATCAAACTTAATTTACTAAATAAACTATTATCTTATCGAACTAGCTGGAAGAGATGAAAATGGTAATCCAATCTATCATAAATACAGGCAAGCGAGTACAAACAAGAGATACAATCATCGGTAAAAAAATATTTTGTATAATATCCCTAAATTAATCTTACTGTTTTCGTTTCAACTTTAACAACCTTTACTGAAGGCACATATTTTTGTTAAACAACCAAACTTACCATACATCTTTTTGCCAGTAAAAATTTAAAGATTGATCCAAATATCAAACATGTGACTGTACTTGGAGCAGCTCCAACCTTCTTACACCTATTGGCCCCTATAACAACATCGACATCCATCACAACAGAAAAGCTCAATACTTAAATATTGAGTACACATAATTTAAATGCAACAAGAGTCTCGCTGTGATACATGTTCCCACTTACATACGTACTTCGAGTTCTTAAAAATAATGAGTGATTTTTATAGCACAGCTTATGAAGTTATCGGAACTCGTATTTATCCCTCTCGTTTACCCGATCTCGACCACACGCATTGTATATTAAAATCTTATCAACCTAATGGTAAAAGGAAATGCAGCCTCCGCGAGTAACCTCCTACATATGCCTACTAAATCAATTATAAACAGTCTAAAAACACTGCATATGTTTAACTTTCAACAAGAAATGTATAAGAAAAAAAATTTATACTTAAAAGTTTCGATTATTGATATATATTGTACTAAATTATGGTATAATTGATTATAGTTTTGTAATTGTTTCAACTGAAGCGATAAATATTGTAATCTTAACAAATTTTGCAAAATATTTGTTTATTTTTTCTGATTAAATTGATTAAACTGACTATATTCAAACATTCACAAGTTGGAGATGTGTCTGTGCACAAAAAATAATACAAAGAAATGTATAATCTACCTTACAAAAATAAATGCATATATTTTTCGCCATTACAAGAGATCTAGCTAACTATAAGAAAAAAAAAACTATAAAATATGAGTATTACAAAAATAAAATGGAACATGCATTATGGCAAAGTAGGTGTATGAGAAAATAGTTGACTTAGGCTAAGCAAAATAAAACTATATATTTTTACAGGGTTTGCTATGTGACACGCTAGAGAGCCACCGGTCGGAGGAGCGTGGGCCGGTGCCCACTGACTTCCGCATCACACACTCCGACTGCACGTGCACACAGTGAAAGGCAACAAGTGCATCATTAAACCTAATTTTTTCACAGTCACATTTTCGATTTGAATGTGTTAAAAAAAAAAGTTACCAATTGACACATTCCTTGGCATTTAGTATTTCGCTACTGTAGTATTATGGGCTACCTATTAAGTAAAATATCTGTCCGTGTTAAAAAAAAATATTAGTTTGTACTATACTATTTCCAACTTTTATGTAAAATAGTATACACTCGAAGCTCTTATTCGATTTTTACAAAAAGGATTCTGTACAAAGTTGATTTTAGCTTTTTACAAAGATACCCATCCTGCTATCACACTTACTAGTACTAGGTTGTCTGACAATGATAACTGCACGACTTTTATAAGAAACTACGCTCAAATTTCAAAGTTCTATATTTAAAATTTTGAGTAGATGTCATAAAGTTATACCATATCCGAAAGAGCTATCTCAATATAATTTTTTTACATTTGCCTCAGGCAATAAGTCCGCGTTCTGATAAAGGAAAAAAGTTTTCACTTTTTGCATGAGAAAACCATATACGAGATGAAGAAAAGCTGTAAAAAGTATATGGACTCTAATCTTTCGCATGGAATGTCCAAAAGTCTTTTACGTGATTATCATTGTGGTCACAAGAGAACAAAGGATGCACAGCACCAGTGAAGTTCCAATGAGATTACAATTGAAGAAACGGTCAATAAAATCCACAACGAAGGCGTTGGGCGACCGCCGAATGAAAGTATGCAAAATAGCTATGACTGTAAAAATCTCAAACGAAAGCGTATGCAACATCCTACACCAACATACAAGTATGAAAATGCTATCTTTCAGGTTGAGCTATCGGATTTGCTCACAAAAACGAAATTACAAAACATTTTGAAGCAGTGTTTGTGGATGCAACTTGAGCGAGTTTTTGCAACGTTACCTATCCGTCAACAAGTCTCGGATACACCACCATACACCTGGAATACAATCGAGACTGTGGACTCTGGCAAGTGTGCCATGAAGAAAGCAAAATTGGTTCCATGAGCCGGAAAAGTCATGGCCATTGAAGAAAAAAAATATTTTCAAGTTGTGCCACCTATACACAAGACGCACAATGCCAAGTTTCAGCTTTAGATGTGATATGAGTGGCGAGCGAAGCGGATCGTGGGAGATTCAAAGTAACTCATAAGCTACACATACTCCACGACCGGAGACGTGGCCTCACTTTGTGTCTCCTACAAATTTCAGCTCCGTCGATGCTGCAAGCACGACTGTATTAAAAATTTATCAGACAAACCTCATTTCAGTGTAATAGCTTTTGAAAATGTAAATAGCTCAGCATTACCATTAAAAAATGGTTGTTGAGTGTTCTACGAATAAAATTATGACGCAGTGATGAACTGACAAGAATAAGATTGATAATTTATAAATTTTTTAGCCCACTGCTTTTTGACTCTCGTTCGCATCACTGAGCTTTAGCACTAGTAATAATACAGAGATGTATTACGTCAACGTAAAATCTACAATTCACAGCGAATGTCTAACGCACAAGCGGTAACTACAGCGACTCGTAATAAATATAGGCATTACGACCTTCAGGAATGCTAAAATACCTAATTAAAAATTATCATACTCCAGTGTAAATCACAAATACCAGTAAACAAAGTTGTGACCTGGTAGACATCCCACTTGCTAGAGGTCTCGTGAAATGTAAATGAATCAAAAATATTCATACAATATGTATTTTCTAGTTTGCATCAAAATGTAGGCATAAATGCATTTTCTGGCAAATTAAGTTTCATTTCCTCATTAAAGCATTTAATCGAGCGACATAGAAAATACCAGCAACTCAACATTATGTACTACAAACTACTTTCTATAGAAAGGCACTGCGGTGTAGGAATATTCGTAATCTTTAATTTTGGCCAAAACGGCGCATCGTAAATGCTAATGTTGTTTGAGCATTGGTCAAATTTCATGTCGAGTATTGACTGGATTCATTGCTGGGGGATGGATTATGTGCACGCGTCCACATTGTCTTGTTTGAGGAAGGGCTCGGGTTTTATGTAGGCCTCGCGATGCATGCGTTCCATGTGGCGCGCGATGTGCATCTTCTGCTTGGCGCGGTAGACGCAGTAAGGACACTGGAACTGAGGCTCTTTGCCACACTCCCACTTCTGGTGGTTGCGCAGCGACGACTTGAGCTTGTACACGCGCCCGCAGTCAGGGCAGGAGAAGCTCGGCTCGCCGGGGGAGATCGCACCACCGCCGCCGCCCACGCCCACGCGCATACTCGTCATTAGGGGGAGAGCGAGTCGCGCCGACCACTGCTCCCACGATAGGCCGCCGATGCGCGTGAAAGATACGTCCGACTCTGCACACCCGCCCCCTGCAACCGGCACACGTGTCATCCGGCGTCCGTGCGTCCGCACGCCACACACACACACACCTCACACCCACATTCGACATTCCACAATTTGTTAAAGGTACATACAAGCGTCGACGGAAACATTAAATACATAAACAAATACATAAGTACATAGAGAAAAGATAAAAGTATCAATGCATAAAAATAATAATAAATAAAAGCGTACCACTCTTTACGGGAGGTAAAAGAAACAAAAGTCTATAAAACTAAAAATTTTATTCAATACATATATATACCGGTCGTACAGACAAAACAGTAAGGCACGACGTCGGCATCGAGAAGTAATTATCTCAGTTTATTGAAACGCACGTTACATTAAAAGGAAGTGGATTACATTGCATTATCACAGGTAGTAGGTTTCACACGTGGGCGGAGAGCATCTGAGTGAGGGAGTGTTCGTCGGGGTATTCGTGGCTGTGCAGGCGTCGGATGTGTCGCAGCTGGTGTGACTTGCGTTTGCTTTTCTGCGGACACCAGGGGCAGGGGAACTGGGGCTCCTTGCCGCACTCCCACTGCATGTGCCGCTGCAGTGTGTCCTTACGGTTGTACATTCGGCCGCACGTCACACATTCATACCGTCGCTGCGCACTTTCCACACCCGCCTCCCATTCAACACCTGAAATAGTGTGCATTATCAATGACATAGCCAGACTGTGCAAACTAATAAAATGTATCTACATTTGAATAAAACCTACTTCCACCACAACACAGTCGCACCATGACAGTATCCAGGGAAAACCATTCTCTTTTCTAGTTTATTTGGTAGTTATAAATACATACTTTGAACCTAATAATGAATTATTCATTTTTCACAATTTGTTAGTCAAATGTGTGTAAATAAATGTACGGGGTCGGCAAAGCCTATTGTGAACTGCCTTATTTTAAAATTCATACAATAGGGTTTTCCACAATTATGGAAAACCCAACTAACCTGTTTAAATGTTAGTATTCATTATGAGGACTCCAGAAATTGGTGTTTTATTTACTTTTGGTCAATAATATTGTCACCTTATATTGGTACCACGTAAAAATAGCCAATCTGACAGGTTGGGTATTTGGCCTGCCATGTGACGAAATATTAAATTTTATAATCTCAATATTTGGCAGATTTTGTTTTCGTTTTATATGGTTGGTTTTATGAGTATTTGGCGTCATAGTCACGTGTGAGTCGAACTTTTCACTATTAAGATATAAATAGAATTTGTGGACAATTATGACTTTTTTTTTTGGAAATTTTTGACTTTCGTGTTTTCTCAAGTGACAAACATGATGAATATTTCATTCACGATTTCTGAAAAAAAAATACACTTGAATTAAAAAAATAGTGTGCGGAACCGTATTCTTGTTTGCTTTATAATCCCCTGACACTGCCATGATACTAAAGGCATGATTTAATGTAAAATGAACAATGTCTTCCTATACAAATTGTATTGAATGAAATATGTATGAGGAACCTTAACCGAAAGAGATCTTGGATTATCAGTTTTTTTTAACAACGGCTAGCGAGTTCAGCACAAACACTAATCTGACATAAAATAACCTTTTGCATTTTTATGTCGAACTGATTTAATTTTCAATGTATGAAAATATTAATAAATTGTTTATCTCTATCGGTTAAAGATCTATGATATGATAACTATATATATTGTAACAAAATAAATATTCAGTTATAAAATCTATGCCATACCTTATATATGTAAAATGGTGACCAGCCCACTTGACGAGTGACAGGCCAATGAATACAACACCATCTTTAACAGCTCAGTAATGGGGGTAAAAGTAAAACAGGTGTAGTTAGCAGAAAGATTAAACTATATTTAAATAATAACAATTTTCTAACAAATATACCCCAATATTCTTATACTTTAAAAACAATGTTATAACAATTTTGAACTAATGTTTGTAACAAAATTTATATAAATGACATAACAAACAAATGGCCCTAAGAGCGCAATTGTATAGTTAACATTAATATCAGTTTGATATCAAATTAATATGTAACTTACTTATTGTCTTTCTCTCTTTTAGGCTAGCAAACTTTGGTCATAAATAAATGATTGCATCTTTACAGAAATAACAATAATAAAGATTTAAAAAATATCAACGTTGTTTGACGTAATACTGACTTTGGTGTAAATAGCTCCACTAACCTAATATCAGAATGTGTATGAATTTAATATTTTATTGTCTAGACGAGCCCACATCAAAGTCTCTTCACAGGGTATATAAGGTAAGAGCAGCTAAAGGCGATGTAACAGAAAAGTGGCACCTAAAGATGTGGGACTTTTATTTCCTTAATATTTCCTAAATTTTACACGACACTAGCACACTTCTTCTAGTCAACAAATGCGAAATTCCTCTGGGAATAAAACTGCATTGGTCGCAATCGCTATAAAATCATATTAATTGTTTTAATGAATTTATTGTAGAGATCACGTCGACGCCGGTCAAGCCCATGTTCCATACTGTTTGCGCGCAAAAACAAGCTAAACATACCCTCTGAAAATGACAAAATAATAGGATTTCTTGCGAGTGGTTATTTATATTTGGTATAATGGGACAGAGTGACGATTTGCTTTGTAAATATCTAAATAGCATTACTTCTTCATCACTATAAAAATCTGTACCGCGAATTTAGAGAATCATTTGTTAGGGTAAACCCTAAACCTCGCAGTATACTATTTAGAGCTTATGTGACTTTTTCGGTTTCACTCTGAAATTCATAAAATTAACGTAAAAATTACCTAAATTTCAATAGTTAAAGAGTTTTAGGGCATATAACTCTAAATTAGTGTTAAAATTTTTGTGGTTTTAGTACTTAATTTTTTTTCCTGAAATAAATCTTTAACGTTTCTTCAATTAATTAGTTTCATTATTAAATAAAATTTTTTTATTTATATTTTTAATGTTTTATAGAAATTCCAGAATAACATTCACTTTGCTGCTGAAACACCTTTTAAAATTAAAATTATATTACTAAAGAAATAAAGATTTTTTTCCTTAGGGAAAAGTATACTCGGAGTTTAGAGCAACAATACCTGGGATGTAGATTTTTATCACTTGCCTTCAGAGCTTTCCGCCCACAATTGCATATTTATTTTTGTAATTTTCATTATTTGTCATACTGACTTTTTAAAAATATATTCATAATAGCTGAATATATTAAAATTTCCTAATTGTATGTGTAAAATCATACCCACAAATTCACCAGAAATAAAATACAAAAAAACAAAGTTTACATCGCCCGATTTACCTCGCCTTTAGCTGCTTTTAGCTCAAGTACCCTAAAGTCTGCTATCTAATTAATTACTTTAGTCAATATTTCAATACATAAAGATGTGTAAATACACAAATAAACTTGCAAGGCACTTTTTTCAGTTAAACTTTGAAAGAATACAATACAAGTTTAACTTGTAATTATTTTACAACTAGGTACATAATATTTCTATAAAATGTATACTCAATACAAATAAGTATACTATAATTGAAGCTCAATACAAAATATGTAATATGTATGCTACATAAAATTTTAATTATTAACGTTTTTAAAGAAAACAAGAAAAAAAAAAACTGTTATTCCTCTAATATTGAAACAATATCTTCTCATGTTATAAACAATAAGAATGTCTTTATGGTGACGCAAAAATGACTACAATGTATTTTATTAATTACACTAGGTATTCGAGGAAAGGAAGACTGAAAATACTACAAAATGGTCCCACAACAATCACAAAAAATCATAACTATCAACTAATAGACTAATATCCATTTATACCCTATCTACCCGTGCAAAGATATAGAAACAAAAATAAATGTAACAATGCTTTGTGAAATTTTAAAATAATTTTTATCCAGTGCTCAATATCATATCAAGTGCACTCTTTTTGAAAAAAAAAAAAAAATAATAACAATTTAATCACAGTCCTTTCGTTTCTGGGTACCTTTTTTTTTACCAATTTTAGTACAACTTAGCAGTACGATGGAATGTATGTATGTTTTGAATATTCCAAATGTATTTCCTACATATTTCCTTTTTTCTTTGCTATTGCACACATGCCACAAGTCTTAAAGGTCTCTGAAATATGAAAAAAAAATACTCTTTTCTCAGTCTCGTAAAGCTAACGTAAACAAGTTCGGAAAAACAAAACTATACTAAGGAATGTGCAGTTTCTATAAAATAACATGTCTGTCTTTTGTCTTAATAACAATATAAATAAAAATCTTGATGAAAATAATAAATAGCTATTGCTGTACAGATTTGGTCCGAAGTTAACTTTGGTAGTGATTGCCATTTATATCGATGCGTGTTCACGCCGTTGTTTTCTTACTCTTACGAATTCTGTTACTGGCGTACATGTACCACTCCTGATTGTGGTGCTTTCTTATGTGGACACCGAGGTTGCCCCTCTGCTTGGCTCTATAGGCGCAGTACGGACACTGGTGCGACGGCGCCTTGCCACCGCACTCGACGTTCTCGTGGCGGCGCAGAGTCGACTTCCAGCGGTATCTCTTTCCGCAGTGACGGCATTCAAACTGGCGAGTTCCGTCGTCGGGGCCCGCAACCTCGCGCTTCACCGAGTCGGCGTCACCGTCGGCCGGCGAGTCGCTGGCGTCGCGATTGTCGCAAGGCCCCGGCGACAGGGACTCGCTGCTGCCGTAGAGCGTATCCACCTCCTCGGGCAACAGGATATCGTCTGTATCGTCGTACTCTGCATCCGAATCCGTCTCGTCGCTCTTTAATGAGGGTATTAATGCATATTCGGCGCTAGAACTTTGGGTTAGTGTGTTATTGTTTTGACGTAATGCTTGTTGCAAAAGGCGAGTTTTCTCTAATATATTTTCCTGGAATCCATCGAGAGCAGATATTTTAGATAGATGCAGTCCGGGAGAATAAGACGAGAGATCTTTGGTAAACGTCGGTGTTAAAAGATTGGAGGCTTGTATGCAAGAAGGCACGATCGCCTGAGTTTGAGCATGCTGAACCGACAATAGAGATAGAAGAGCTGACGATATGTGCGGCGAGTCCTTCCGTAACTCTGAAATAAACAAAAAAAGAGAATGCAAAACAATAAATACAAGCAACACTACTCATACTCTATAGGTTATAAACTACCCGAGGCTCAAATAATAAATAAAGGAACCAAAGAAATGCGTTAAAAATAAAATAATATCAACTGTTAGAAATTATGTTTCAAAATATAAGGCAAAGCAATTCTAAAACATGCAGTAACATGCACAAACAATTTTGTATTTATCTTCCCATAAAAAAATGCTTGAAATATCTTTAAAAATTATAGATATTTCAAACACTTTTCAATTAATTGCGCAAAGAAAATGGGAAAAGGCAAAAAATAAAACAACAAAATTTACATAATAATCAAAATATAATAAAAATATAGTATGCCGTAATGGCACTTATACTTAATAAAACGAAAGATTAAAATAAGTAAGTATGTATGCAAAATTATAAGTTTTAATATCAAGTGTACGACAACATAAAACTACGTAACCTAAAACTAAAAACATTATTGTTAAGGCACTTAAAAGCACTGAGTATAATATCTTAGAATGCAGTTTTCCTCTTGATAGCTCTTTCTGGTTCATTTGAGTGTTTTTTCTGAATGTGTTTTTTGAGTTCATTCCTGCGATGTTTGCTGTAGGGGCAGTAAGGACACTGGTACTGCGGATCTCTCCCGCACTCTAGTGTCACATGACGTACCAAATTTTTCCTGGCATTGTAACACCGTTCACAATTAGGACATTTGTACCCTTTTTCAGTCTTGTATTCGGAACAAGGAAGTGGCATATTAGGTTCGCTGTATAAGTCAAAATCGTACACACTTGTTTTGTTGTGGGTCATGTGGTCATGTTTCTTTTTTCTTATGATATCTTCAAATTTTACTTTGTCTCTTTCGTTTACTGTCTCTGATTTGATTTTTTTTGTTTGTTTCTTTTCATCTTGTCCTCTCTTCGTCGTGGGTGTGTTTTGTGTGGGTTTGTATGTTCTACCCTTTCCATCCTCTTTACTTCTGTCAGCTGCAACTTTTTTATTTTTGTTTATAGGTGGCCTTCCTCTTTTTTTTACAGTTTTCAATTCTTTTTTAGGTTTATCTTCAAATAAGCTTTTATTTACTTTGACATTTAATTTTGCTGGTTTCGGAACTTTTACTGGTGTAGCAACATTGGACAATTTTTCATCAGGAATAAACGACAATTTCACATCTTTTTTATCATTAGTGTCCTCATCATCGGTTTTAGAAGACAACACATCATCATTGGGTAATACTACATTACGTAATACTGCAAAAGTGGAGGAGGGCTTCTCTGCAATCACTTTTTTTGGTATGATCGTGGGCAGATCAGCATTCTTTCCAGCAGCTGAACCTGTAATTAGACAATTAAAACGAAAACTATATTTTTGAATGCAAATGATGTTTTCTAAAGGCAACGCAAAAATATAAATTTGTCAATAAAGTAAACATGCGTTAAAACAAAAATTTAAAAGTTCAACACAGAATCTTAATAAATCTAAAAATAACAAAGAACAGAAAAAATACGTAGATATCTTATACACAATTAAGATTTTTTTACAATATCATAATAGTATGCTTTTCAGTTTTGATGAAAAAATATAACTGGCGAAAAATTTTAACACCATAACCCCCGGTAAAGTGTTCATGGTCTCTAATGTTTTCTATTACATAATATACATAGCTTGATAGATTTGTAAGTAATACATTCATAAACTGTATATTATGGTATTCATAAAATGTGTGAAGAGTATATACATTATACCGGGTATATTTTAATAAACTGCTTTCCGTTTAGAGGGTTTTTATTGTAGCCTGAACCACTTTTGTTCTACAAATTTTGGAATTCCGAAAAAAAAAAAAACAATTTCACTTTCTTCATACATTTCGAAGATAGGTCTGATTTTCAAATGAATCGAGAAAGTGAAATTTTTCAAGGGAATGCAGTTCATTGAACACCCGGTATAATAGAATAAAAAATAACAAAATATTATTGGAACAAAGTTCCTTATCGCACGTTACACTCCAGACACTTGGCGAATAAGAGCTTGGCCGAAAAAAACATAAGACTTCGACCATCGCAACACTTTTACTATAGTACGACATACAGCACAAGTGTGATGCAAGTGTGAAAATAATAGGGGGTGGGAGTTGTGTGAGTTGTGAGTTTAAAAGGAACTTCGTTTCAACCAGGTGTCCCAAGACACCTCTCGTATTTTATTAGTAGGATAGGATAGATGGCCCGGTACCTCTGATATATTTTGAAAACCTATTTGTTTTTGGTGGTTCCTATATTATGAAGACCTGCCAATTTCAAATCACTCGAGTGCCAGCACCAAACTAATACCAAAGGACAGACGATCCAACCGAGTTTATAACGTTACCGTTTATAATGTTGCATGAGGAAATTTGGCTGATAGGCTCTAATATAAATGCACTTGGATAGCTCGTCCCTCGGTAGGAATAATTTCACCTGTTATGTATTACGGGAGTGGATATGGGATAAGTTTGCTTAGTTAAAAATGCTTGTGAGCATTAAGGCACACCTTTTTGTAAACTTTAATAGGTGAGCGAATTTTAGAGTATAAACAAATATTTCAATCAATCTTCCACGGTTCTCATCTCCCATGTATTTCATAAAAAAATATGTGAGTAACCGATATCGATATATCGTGGACATATCGGTATAGGGGCTTTTGCTGATATACAGGAAGTATTGTAATCAACTGCGTTCCTTTTAGGGGGTTGTTCTTAAACTGAGGAACTTTGTTCTACAAGTTTTGGTGATTCGGGAAACAAATTTCACTTCTCCATACATTTAAGGTCAGAAGTAATCACCAAAATGTATGGAGAAACTGATTGTTTTTGGGAATTCCAAAAGTTGTATAAAAAAAGTTGCTCAGTATAGGTTACAGAACAACACGCTAAAAGGAACGCAATTGATTATAATAGGAGAATATATAAATGCAGTAATAAAAAATTATTTAAACATTGGCATTATGAACATTGAAATAAATATTTTACCCATGTGGAAGGAAGATTGCACATAGCCGGGTTAGTGTACGTGCGTGCATAGGTTTATTCATAGGAATTATCTGCCAAATTGAATGTTCATATAGATACGACATGCACAGCCCCGATATGCATATTAGTAGTTTAAGGTTAATTTATCCTTGCATAATTAACCTTGCTTATTTTTTTTTTGTAATGACATGAAGTAATGCAATATAAAATCAAATTTGGCAAAGCAATTCATTCTGGATTGTATGTGTATTTTATCGTTTCCTTGTGCAATTTATTTACGAAATCTGCGTTCTATCATTTTCTTTGTTGAATTAGTCTTTTTATTTACGTTTATCCTCTTTTCCCATGTGCAGTTAATTTACAGCCATTTACATAATAAATTTTAAACATGATAAAATTGCACACGAGCGTATAGCAACTAATTACAAGCCACTCGAGGAATTCACACTATGAAATGCCCTACCTGCTGCCTGTCCGCCCGCGCTTCCACCCCTAACGCAATTATAAAGCTAGGCATCCCGATTCTTCATGAAAATTTTATTTGATCTTAATTGGTAGCTCAAAATAACCGGTGTATATATAATATAATCCACGATATAATCGGTGGGGAAAACAAACTAAATCAATTCGAATAAATTGATTTTACAAATGGCTCTGTATCGTATACGGCGATATTTTTCCATTAATATTGGTATCCATGTCATATTTATTCTGTATATTTCGGTATTATTCCGCGGCATACGTTCGTGTATCTGGGTGTCAGATTGACCGAGCGGGCAAGGGCACGCCTCTCAAGCGAGAAGTGCAGGTTCGATACCCACTGGGACCACAATATTTATAACTTTACAATTTGTGCTAAATGGCCGTTGACGAGTGTCGGTGAAGGAAAACATCGTGAGGAAACCCACTTCCAAGCCGGTTGGTCACCGTGGGAGTGTGTGACTAAAATACTCTTATATCATGTAAATGATAAAGGGTTGTACCCAGCAGTAAAATAAAGATAAAAGAAGAAAGATTACATATTTATACACACAAGTACATTCAATACTTTTCTAACCAATAATTTTTTTTAACTAAATTTCACATATCTCACATTTGAAATCACAAAAAACACTTAAGGCACACTTTATTTTTGCCGCAAGTGATTTGCTCATTAGTTAATTTAAAAATTTCTATAATACAATTAAAAAAAAAACTAAAAACAAGTACTCGTACTACTGAAGGTGTTGAACTCAGCACTCAATGGCTTCACCGAACATATCTGGGCCCATTGGCAGTAGATAAATAATATTTTCAGAAAGACGTACGTATTGTATTGACGAAATCGACTAAACAGAAATATTTTTTTGGTACATCGACTATAGGATTAAAATCTTAATTTTTTTACATTTACATTAATATTTCAATAAAAATAATTTGTGGAAAAAAAAAACGCTTGTCCAAAAACGTGAGATATATTTTAATAGATAGATAAAAAAACGAAATACATAGCAATAATTATTGAAAATGTAAACAAAAAGCTGTGGGCAGCTTCTCTGACCAATTTTCTTTATGTTTACAAATTCTTATACAGAATTTTTCAAAACCCTGTATAATTCAAATCACTGACCATCAACAAAAATATAAAAGTATGACCATAAAATCTTCTGAAATGAAAACTCCAAAAAATACAAAATAAAATAAACTTTTCAACAAAAATACATCAAATTAATCTTTTCAACATAAATATATCAACTTCGTAACCAGTAAAAAGTCGTAGTAACAATAAATAGTTTGAAATGAAAACAAAAAAACTATAGGCACCATCTCAATTTTTTAAGAGAATTCTTCAAAACCTTAGATCACATTCAAATCACTGATCATGGGCACAAAAAAAAACATAAAAGTATGAACATAAAAGAAATGTCTCCTTAATAGGTACTGACTATAAAAACAAAAAAAAAAAACTTCCTTTTCAACATAAATATATCGAACTTCGTAACCAGTAAAAAGTCGTAGTAACAATAAATAGTTTGAAATGAAAAGAAAAAAAACTGTAGGCACCATCTCTTTGAAATGTTATGTTTACAAATTATTTAAGTTCTTCAAAACCTTATAAAACATTGAAATCACTGATCATCGGCACAAAAAAAAAAGTATGAACATAAAACAAATGTCTTCTGAATAGGTATAAAGCTATAAAAACTAAAAAAAAACTTAATAAAATATCTTTTTCAACATAAATATATCAACTTTGTGACTAGACGTCATAAAAAGTTGTTACAATAAAATTGTAAATGAAAACAAAAAACTGTGGACAACACCTCTCTAACCAATTATGTTATGTTTATAAATTCTTAATGAAAATGTCTTAGAACCCTGTATCCTATTAAAAGCAGTGTCCAAAAGCAGTAACAAAAATAAAGGAAAAAAAAAATTATCGTGTCTAATACTATTTCAAGCCATAGTAATGGTGAAATGTTTCTTTTCTATGTGTGCTTTCAATGTTTTATTCTGTGTGTACCTGCGGTTACACACATCACAGGTGTATTTGGGTTCTGTGCCACATTCAAACATAGTATGTCTAAGCAGGTTTCTTTTGTACTTATATTTTTTATGATTACACATTGCACATGTGTACTTCTTGATGTCATCATTATTGTTACGTTTTGTTGTGGGAATTACTTCTTTTTTAATCGGTTTGACATCAAGATCTTGGGCAGGAACTGAAAAATAGCAATCGCTTTTCTTCTTTCGACCTCTTTTTTTAAACATCTTCTTTACTTCATCTGTGCCCTTCTTCACTGTGCATTTTTTTTCTTTCTTGATGAGACGTTTTAAATTCTCGGACTTGATTTTTTTTGAACGCTGAACACTACTACCATTACTGGTGTCTACAAATTTCTTTAGTGATCCCCTTGTTAATGGCACAGTAGTTTTATCAAAAAGCAGTAGGAAGGAAGAATGAGATGGCACTGCAAATAGTAAAATAAAAATTACAAAACAGGTAAATTCATATTGGACATTATGCAAATTATGAAAAATTTAATAAAAAAACATTTGAAAGGGCTAGCTGCGAGTTTTGCTGCTAACGAATCTAAGAACTACATAATAATGTTTACCACCAAATTAAATTTTACGTCTTAGCTTATCCCTCTCTACGGAAGCATATGGACATGGCGCATACATGTGGGGCTGTTAACACGCGGGAAAATAAAGAAATTGATAATAAAAGTAAACAAACACCTCAGCATAAAATGCCTTGCCTTTAACTCAAAATGTGCGTAAAATATGTGTAATTACATTTAGAAGAGGCCTTAAAAGGCGGAAATAATACGCAGAAACGAAATTCTCACATTTATAAATAATCCAATGTAAAAATATAAGATGGTTTCTAATACCTGAGCAGAACTTTAGAAGTCATATAAATAAAGGTGCATATCTCCATGGGGTGAATCACTATTGCATCAATTTGAGCATTAAGAAAACCTTAATTAATATGGCTGACAATCGTTACAACTTTCAATAAATCAAAGAATTGGGAGGTGTTTGTACAGAATTGAAAAGATACAGAAGAGATACAAGAAGCGGAGCTTAGTACTCGAATAAGGTCTTTTGTCGTCTGTTTGTCTGCGCAACTCCTCCTAAATGGTTCGGCCGATTTAGCTGAAATTTTTTAGGTTTATTCTATACGTCAATAGCTCGCCAACCACCAATTTTCAACATTGTAGAACCACTGGCAAGAAACTTCGATGGAAAATTTTCATGTCTACTCCTAAAGGATTTGGCCGATCAGGCTGAAATTTTGTAGGTTCATCCTATGTGTCAATACCTCGCCATGCACCACATTTAAATTTCCTAAAAGAACTGACAAAAAACTTCGCTGAAATTATGTCCATTCCAAGTATGGCGAAGCGTGTTTCGACAAGACTGGCGTACATCTACCTTGTAGTAAAGGATTTTAGAATTCCTGGTCTATGCTGATGATGTGATTCTATTTGCTTCATCGAACAAGGCGCTTGAGAGAAATTTTTTAGCCATGAATGATGCGTACAATGAAAGGGAAATGAAAACAAATGAAATTAAAACAAAAGTATGATGTTTGAGAAAGATGGAGAAGACACTGAGCGCAATGTAAGAATAGGAGACGAACAGCTGCAACAAGTTAATGAAATGAGTTGGTGTAATAGGGAAGTGTGTTCGCAAGAGACGGAAAGTGTAATAAAGACGTTGAACGGCGAGTGAGCTAATATCCTGAAAAGCCAGGTGATTAGTTCTACTGCCTGACGGGCCATTAATAATATTAATAATAGCATTCTGGTCCCTACACTTATGTATGGCAGTGTGCCTTGGGTATGGCAGAAAGACACGAAAGCAGAATAAATGCGGTCATTGATAACAATATGAGGTGTAAGTTTGAAAGAAAGGATGTGAAATAAATATGTAAGCGAAAAATGTGTATTAAAAGAAGACAAAGTGACAAGAATAGAGAAAGGTATGCTTAGATGTTTCGGACACATGGAGAGAATGGAGAGAGAATGACCAAACAAATATATGAAGCAAATGTGGATGGAAGGGCCGAACGGAGCCGCACAGGCGAACATACCAGGACCAAAAAGGTATGTTACGAAAAGGGCAAGTTCGCAGCACCCGTAATCGGCGTCCACGTATGAAACAATATATGACAGTGGACGAAGCAAATTATGTATGCAGAGAGTGTACCAAATGGCTTTGTATTTTCTATGCCTTCCCCTCAGGGAAAGAGGCTGATGGTATGATTGATTGATTGAAGTTAAACAAAAACATTTTAATGCAAAACAGTATTCACATTTAGAAATTTCCTTTTGCTTAAAATTTTCATATTAATTCAATAATTGAATTTTGATTGAGAATTTTTATATCACTACTGCCAATCATATGACAATCAATTTCCACATTACAGTAGAACCTCGAATTTCCAAGCTGTTGTGGACTAAATCTTCCTCGGATAAGCAAAACCTGGACTTTTACATTATATAGTTTATAAAATCAATTTTTTAATAACATTTCATTATATTTGCGTCTGTGGTATATAAAAAGGAAAACGAAATATGCACTAACACATACAAAATTTTCATTTGACGCCATTTAGACTAAAAGATTTTTAGTAGCCAAGTCTCGCCATTTGATGGTACTAGATTTTTACTGGCAAAGATTATAATTTTCATATAATTTCATTATAGAGTAAGCTCGGTTAGTCGTAACCTTGGTTAAAGCGAGCTTGGATAATCCGGGTTCGACTGTATAATGAAGTTCAGGAAAAAATGCACAATGCACATGTTCTTACATAGTATGTACTAGAAAACATTCAAATTTCGCAAGAAAGTGACATTTGACTGGCTTTAATTTAATAAGTAAAAATTAAAAAATTATCACGCGAACTTTGAATAGTATTTCAATAATATTTTGTTCACTTCCGTATTACGTACAATGAGAAATAGACTCTTTGAAGACTGTTTATACACATTTGCTGTGAATTCACATGTGAACAAGAGTATGTGGTAATAAAACATATTACAAGTAATATCAATATGTATTTAAAATTATGCCTTTTATATATCTGTCTGAAATTACATAGAGAAATTAATTAGGTACATAAAATAATTTATAAAAGTATATAATGTTAATTCTACGAAAACTGAAAACATATCATTTATTAGTCGGACATCTATTTCCACACTCTAATTTACAAAGATCCCATTGTAGTCCAGAGCTAGGTGAGATTTACTACCATGGATCAGATCAAGTAATGTTTTCTAAACAATTCCTAATTGCAACTGTGCCAGCGAAAATCCTGGAGACAGCAAATAATAAATCAGTCAAGTTTTCTATAAAATCAACCTTTTTGTCCCAGACACTTGCACCTTGGCAATAAAGGGGCTGGAAAAAAGTAGTTATCTCTGTAGGTTGAGGCAAGGTGGGACCCCGCATGGTGAGTTTTCCTGGTCATGTATACATACAATTAAGTGTCCGGGGCAAACAGGTTGACTTTGAAGAAACTTGTCTGAGTATTCATTGCTTTCGGCAGGATTCTCGCTAGAGCATTATGCCCATCAGAGAATTTAGACACATGTTTTCATGACATTGTTTAGAAAAAACATTGACATCATTTGGAAAAAAGTTGAGATTGTTAAGGAAAATGTTGACATTGTTTAGAAAAACATTGACATTGTTTAGAAAAACATTGATATTGTTTAGAAAAAACATTACAATCAATTGGATTTGAGGTAGTAAATCTCTTACCGGGCTATCCAACTTGATTCTTCTTGATTTTAGTGACCACAATATAAATTCATATTTCTATACCCATAATATATGCAACATATTTGCTTGTAATATGGGAAAATTGAAAGAATTTAGGAAAACACAGGCGATAAGTATACCCAGCGACTCCATAGATAGTGTAGAACCCAAACATGAAAGAATTTTTCCTTTTGGTGGAGAGCACTTTTTTGCCTATCCATATATTTTTTTCAGAAGAAAATTTTAAAACTGCAAGGGTTAATAAAAGATATTTCTTAAAGAAATTGAAAAATTCTTTAATATTGTATTCTACACTACGTTTGGATTTCCTGGTTTGAATTATTACCTGCATGCCTGGGACATACACTATATATATATTTTTTTTCCATGGTATTCCATTTACATTGGGTGTTTGATTCCTTAAAATGTTTTGCAGAGTAATCTGAAAACATGAACACGGTAGAATTTCTCAAGTTCAGTTAAAAGGACCAGAAGTTAAAAAACGATTTCAACAAAAGTAAAAAAAAAAATTGATCACCGCGTAGGTATAAAGCATGTTTGGAAAACAAATAAATCACCTGTTGAAAAAGAAAAAAAATGTTATTTGACAACCCGTGCATACAAATAAATTAATTAATAAAAAGTAGGTACACTCAACCCTTATAGCAGATATTAATTTAGGTTGGTTTGTTACAGTGATAAAAAACTGCAGCAACTGCTGGATACTGAAAATATAAGTTCCTATGTCCTACGACACATTGCCGGTTGGTTCCAATTCCAGAGATATATACGAGGGAAGAGTGTACCTAATCAGTTATTTTTTTTTTCGTATTATGTTAAAATCATATTTACTTACCCTTGAAGTACATCAGGTGACAATTAAACAAAGTCACATCCACCAGTTTTAGCACTATAGAAATTTATATACATAAAACCATGAAAACAAAGACAACGTTATTATGGAAGTTGAATCCAGTAATTTTCAGAGTATTCCTAAAGCTGGGTACTTATTAGCGAGCTGTGGCTGTACAGTATGAGGCTCTAGTGTGTACGCGTGTTACAATCTTCACTCACAATGTCCACCGAGCCCCCTCACAGAGCGTACTCATCAGTGAGCTGTAACTGTAACCGAACAGATACAGTTACGAGGTTCTAGTGTGTACGAGGTGTCCACATCACTGTGACCGTAACGGTAACGTCCACGAGCGAGCGCCCTTTGATTCGCGGCAAAAACCGACAATCGTCGGTTCGCAGCGAGCGGCAGGCTGGCGAACCAGGTACATGCTATGAGTTTTGGTAACAGTAATGTGCAACGGTTATAGTTACAGAATCAGTACGTGCTCGTTCACGGCTCGCTGTGAGCCGGCTATGTTCCGCTCGCGAACCACGTACACACCATGATTTTTTGTTACAGTAAGTGCAACGGTTACAGCCACAGTTCGCTAATGAGTACCCACCTTTAGGAGTACATCTAAGGAAATAGGTATATATTTAAAAGAACATGTTTTTACTTATTACTAGAAGCTTAAAAAAACGTTCATAGGATCCTGAGATATTGAATCACCTTGACTTTTACGTATGACGGGCCATATAGAATGATGCATGCAGTTGGCATATGCGTCCGTTTGTTAGAGCACTTGCCGTGGTCCAATATCACCCAAATTTTGCGTGCAGTCTCCCTGGGTGACCCTAAGCACAGCCAGGTGGTAGCAAATCTGATCATTTGGGCGTTTTACTCCCTGGGTGACCCTAAGCACAGCCAGGTGGTAGCAAATCTGATCATTTGGGCGTTTTACCACCTAACTCAAAAGCCCGCAGCAAAGCTGGTTGCGGAGTAGCCTAGTTGGTTAGAGCACGCCTCTTACTCGAGAGGTCGTGGGTTCGAGACCTGGTATGCGCACAATTTTTCCGGATTTTAAAATCTAGGTTAAAATT
>WYDE02000003.1:159652-173098 GCA_009867175.2 Adela reaumurella | reverse complement strand
TCCGTATTTTTCTGATTAAGATTCAGTAAGCGACTTGCATGCTAAGCAAGGAAAATCAAACAAAAAAATTTCCATTGGAGTAAGTACTGTCTCAATTTGTAATCGTTTCAGCTTACGTCCGATGATGTCAATTACTCCTTTTACATATGGCATGAATGCCTTCAATCTCTCGGCGCAGTGAATTCCTTTCTCTTCTACTATTAATATGCCTGGTGTAACAATTTTCTCTTGAGTATCCTGTCAACGGTTTTCTTCTCCTCATCCCAGTGGTCCTTGTCGTACAGTCTGTCTGCTCGTTGTAACAATGCTGTTGCCAATGAATCCAGCGGAACTGGAGCGTGATGCGAAGAAGCATGTAAGCAGCGATTTGTGTGTGTTGGCTTACGGTAAACTGTATGATCTAGGGACCCATCTGGTCGTCGAGAGATCAGTACGTCAAGGAATGATGAACTGCCATTCTTTTCCATCTACACGTGTATTTAATTTTATAGTGCACTGCATTCAGATGATCTAAGAAGGAATTAAGTCCTTCACGTCCTAGCGGCCACATGGCAAATATATCGTCGACATATCTAACCCAAATTGTTGGTTTGTGTGGTGCAGATTCCAGTGTCTTGGTTTCAAGTGACTTCATGAAAATGAAAGAGTCTTCCACAACACATCAGGGCTATGAAGAAGATAGATTGGATGAAATCTGCACTGTGTAAGCATAGTGACTCCGGACCAAATCATTGGATAAGGTTTGATCAGGCTAAAGTAATTTCTACTGAAACAAGAGCCTTTCCAAGAATCATCAGGGAAGATATTGCAATAAAAGACACGAAAATTTCAATCGTGTGGACTCCTTCAAACTTTCATCTATGTGGGTTCCAGTATTTCAGAAACTGTCAGTACGTTTGCTGCACTAGTAGGGAGCAGACGTCTCCGCGACCATGACAGGACGCTCTGTTCGAAACAATCCCATAAAGCCGCCGCGAAGAGCCGGAACTTTTAAAAATGTTTCTTATTAGGAAGTGTTTGAGAAAAGGAGATTTTGAGAAAACGACATTTTGAGAAAAGACATATGAGTAAAGGACAGTATGAGCAAAGGGCATTTTGAGAAAATACATTTCGAGAAAAGGAAATTTTGTGTCGAGACAAGCAGAATCAATGTATTTGTTAAATTTTACAAATCAAGCATGCGTATATTCTAATATTTTAATCTACACTGTAGATTCTACAGTATCATCCCGAGGGAATTGTTCGTGTGAAACAGCAAAATTTTGAATTTCTCGCTATAATTTGTTGCAAGTCCCACCCATTCCGCTCGGTAAACACTCACTGCTGAGGCTTTGTGTGTCTGTCCGTGTCACATTACATCGTGACGGGAAGGTGGAATTTAACTCGCCAAACTTGTTCACCAAAAAATATCCCACAAATAAACCCTATTTTAAATGTAAACCGATCAGCTTGGCGAGTTAAGCTGGTGCAGGCACTCTACTCAAGTTGTGGCTTTAATTAAGTCACTGAGAATTGCACAGCTCACAGTTGAAGGTGCATAAATGAAACAGCGGTGCATATTGACCTAAAAATGAAGAAACATTTATTTTCAGTATGTCTTTTGTATAATTTAATAACAGAATGAATCAAGTGTGGTAAGTAGAATAACAGATCGGAGTACTTTTCCTTTCCAGATAGAGATTAAGTCACCAACAATAGAAATATAATATTTATCGATTCATGTACAGTTACAAATGCATTACCAATTAAATTTAACTAGTCTCCATTCGTTATTTGAGTTAGTTTAAACATTTATACTTAATTTAAAGAATGGTTGTACGCAGTACTATAGCACTAGTGGAGAGGCGTGGGGGGGAGGGGCGGCTCCCCTCCCCAGTTGCCCCCCGAGCCCACATCCCTCATGCGCTCGCTAGATTTAGCAAAGAATTTTTCACATCTATTGTAGGACTTTGAGTTCTTAAATTTCGTAATATTACTTCCACATACCTTTATAAATATTCTCATACTTGAAAAAAAAATTTACATTTAAAATGTTGGGAAAAGTGCGGACGTAGCACCGCCGCCACTATCCTACGCTCGTCTTCCGTGACACCACGTCACGCCGCGCCACGTCGCGCCGCCCGCGCGCAAGAGAGGAGCGACGCGCACACACACGCACCACCATGCACACATACAATATACAAATAAACTTAATAAAGTAACACCTACTTCCCACTCTCCATCTATCGAAATGTTAGAAAATTATCAATTAATTATACACTAGGCGAGCTACGACAGTCTGCTAAGCGACGGCTTCAGACGCGCGACGGAGACAACGGACAGTAGACAGTGGCGCCCTTCGCAGTGACCTTTTGGAAACATTTTGGAAATTTACACAAACATATGAGCCGACGATACGACCAAAGAGTTTACAATCACATTCCAATGCACACCTATTCGTTCCCCTTTTGTACCGCTAAAGTTAAAAATTCCTTACATAGTAAAATTAACCAAAATTCATAATTCTAAATAAAAAAGATGTCGTAAAGTGAAGACCCTTCTAAAGGACGGCGAGAAGCGGCGGGCGGACGCGAGCCATCGCTCCTCACCGCCGCGCCCGCTTCCCGAGTCCCGCAACTAGTTCCGCTTTTAAGGTTTCCAACTTAAATTACTCATCATTTTATTTTAAAACTGAAACGATGATATATTTTACTTTATCGCAATCAACAAACACTAGAGAAATGCAGGTCCAATACGATGGTAATATTGTGTCATGAAAAAAATGTGTATCTCGTTTAAATTCTCTGCTTTATACACTCACTAGCCGATGGCTCACTTCGACGTCATCATGGTGACAAATTCTGGAAAAAACAAACAATAACAGCATTAGTCTTGTACTGAGAGCGCACGCGACGCAAGACACTGATGCAACACAAAATAATTGAGACGCTCACACTTTACAGAATTCATCAGGCGTTTACAAAATAGAGAGAAAGCGCAAACACGGAAAATTAATTACGACAACGATTAACGAGATCGCGTAAAACACTAGGTTGAGCAAACAATTCTATGCTCCTTCTAAGCGTCTCAATAATTTAGAAAAGAGAAAATCACATTTAACCTAGTGTAACTAACATCAAAATTAAATAGTTATAAAGAAAACGCCCATAAGTGTAGCCAGGTTAACTTACAAATATTGAGCCAAGATGAAAGTGTAAGACAACGGAGTGAGATAAAATGTGAAAAATCTTAAATATAAGTGTTTAAATTTTTTGTTTCACGCGGATGACCCAGTTACACTTATTAAAACGTACTGAAAATAAGAATAAAACAGTGAAATGAGAATCACAAATTTTAATAAGAATTGTACTTGTGATAGTTTTCCTGTGCTAATATGAAAAATTGTAAATATGTACATAAATTGTAAAATGTACAGAAAAAAAAGAATGATATAAAGACTATGGGCGGGGAATACTACCATAGGTAAACATTGACTAATACAGCACGAAACAGAGTTTACTTTTTGTCTACTGACTGCATGCCAATCTGTAGGATTAGTGACTGCCACCCTTCAAGCGGAAGATTACTAAAATATAGAAAAAAAATATAAAAAAGACGAAAAGCACCTTCTTAACTGGACAGACCATTAAAATTTATCTCTTTGTGAATAGATGGGTCTACGATAACCACCCAATCTTTGTTTACAGAAACACAAATCTCGAATAACAAAAATAAAGTTTTCATAACGTACAAATGACAAATTAGCCCATATGCAAGGAATATGACTTGTTAAATTTCTTAATAATTAGTGGATGCCGCTTTTTTATTCGAACGTTCCCTGATTTGCTGCTCGTTGGAGTAAGGTCATGACCGTGGACACGCACATGTATTTTACGTGTGTCGGTGCTGGAAACTAAGAAATTGGCCCTATTCTAGCCGCATTTGAAGGGTAGCGGATAAAAGGACACGAGGGGGAACTATCTGTCCGTTAGCAGTACATCTCTAAGGAATAAAAAAACACATGCACTTTCATCCATGGGAGGGATTACGCGAAGACGAGAGGTGTGGAATTAATCTCGCTTCTCTCGGAAAGTCTAAACCCAGCGGTGTCTCCGTCCCTCGGGTGTGTGAGATGAAACAGTTCATATGCAATTTCGAGTTCAGACCGCTCGTCCGAGAGGATCAAAACTGCATGTGACTAGAGCGAAAGAGAAGAGGCAGGGACGACAGAGTAAACGTCGACAGTGAGTGAGACGGTGATAGTTGAAGTGCAGGGGAGCAGCGGAGTGGCGTCCGACGGAGGAGACAGCCGGTGGGAGGACACTAGTCAAGAACATTGCAACGAGCAGCAAACCATTCACAATCTGTCCAGTACCTATTGTCCCGACTCCGTGTAGGCCGTTAAGCCGTTCTAAAGCGACAGCGAGGCCGGAGAGAGCACTCTTACAGTTAACTATCGTTCTAATATCACAATGAATCCGGATGTTGCGTACGAATGGCTAACGAGTTCCGCCGCCGCGAGTAAATACTATTTTGGCCATTTCGCGGAAGTCTGCAAGAGAGAATTGCTTTCTCAATATTGGCGTTAGGTCACACATCACAGAGAAGCGATCGTAAAACAAATCTAGATAGACAGAGAGAGTACCAAAATAGAATAGCAAAAGTGTAACATCTTGCAACCAAATTAAAAGGATGCTGTAAAAAAAATCATCGATAACAACGGAATTATCTCGAGTGGTAATGTTTTATTTAATTTCTTCATTTGAGACCGAGTGATCTTGGCCAAATTCCAATTGTAACACAATAATTAATGTCACTTCGGTTGAATTCCACCCGGGGACCGCATTACTCGCGAGCAACTACTAGCTGGTGGCATTACTACACAAGGAGTTTGCGTTTATGCACTGAACTTTGCACATAGCCTTCTTCATTGCCTAACAAGCCGTGAAGTCAGCTGATAGGCCCACGACGACATTGCTATCGATTTTTTGCTCTCACATGCTTTCCGATTTCAAGAGTGAGTACGGCATACAAACATCGCTGCAGTCGTTCCACAAAGTTTGCGTGTCTTGCTCAATCTTGGCATCGAGAGGCAGGTGGGAGCGAAAAAGCGATAGCAATGTCGCAGTGGGACTATCAGGTGATTTCACAACCAGTTAATCCGTGTACAGACCTGACGAATGAGGGCAAACCAACAGAAGTCGCCAAGGTTAGCGAAGCTTCACTTGCAATCGTTTAAACTTTCACACTGCTTCAAAACGATGGGGAAGCAGTGTGCACGTATAAGCTATTGCGAATGAAACTTCACTGACGTTGATGGCTTCTGTTCACTAGCGTCCGCTCGCCTTTGTTCGTCAGGTCTGTACGCGCCATTCCAGGACAGTGGAAAGAGGCTATGACTGAACTGTAGGCATGCAGATAAAATTACTGACATTGGGTATCCTCATTTGCAAGATACTAAAAAGAATAAACATATCCAAAAAGCCAATACGGGCACACATCAATGTTATTATGCGTTTCAATAGCAAGGAAGGGTGGATGGTGTGAGTTGAGTGAAATAGGATAGACAAATACAATAAATGCATACTTTGGAGACACCACTGATTCAAAAGGACCGCCTGTCGCATTGAATATTCATTCATAGCAATTGTCACTTATCTCTAGGTAAAATCTACTATTGTTTGAATAAAACTAAAGAAATCAGAAACAATGCGCTATTTCAAAGTTTATTATTGACTGCTCTCATGCAAAGGCAGATTAATGATTCTCGTCGTGTAGTTATTATTGCGCTACTCTGATTATATTTTCACCATGACGTAGTAAAAGTTTAATTGCGTAATAGTACTTACGCCCGTGGACAATTTTACTTAAGTACCGATTTCCACTATGAATGTGTTGTAACAATGTATGCTGTACTAGCTTTTACCTGCTTATTTCGTCTACAAAGCGCATGATTTAAAGGAACTAATGTACAGTTGTTCCAGTTAGGATATACCTAGCCCTACTCCTAGCTGACCCGGACAGACCCAGACTTGTCAAAAAATTCAATTACAATCAGCTGTCAAACGACAATGCGCACGTAATAGCAAAAACCCATAGAAAAAAGAATTTAAAATGTTTCCCAAATTTTCCAATTTCCTGGGCAACTTTTCCCTAAAAACCCTTATTTCGACTATTAAAAACTTGTAGGTATATCATGTAGATTATATATCATAATCTATTATATGTAAGTCAAAAATTCAACTTTTTGTTCTTTATTTTTATGTTTAACTCCTTATTTCAAATAACGACAAGCTATAAGTAAGGACATGGAATGTGGCCATACAAAGTTTTAAGACCCACTGAAATTCAGTGGAATTTTTGAAATTTGCTCACCAAATTGTGGGTCCAAAACGTCTATAGTTCAAATAATCAACACACATTTTTGTATGGAGTTGTTAAATTTTATTTATTAACTAACCTAACCTAACCCAACCCCAAAGCCACGCATCTCCAGTTAATCCATTTATTGAGTGTAGACGATTAGACGTTGTGTGCTGTTTTAAAAATGTGTATGGCCATTTTCTATATTTTTTTTAAGGTTACGTCAAGTTGCGACTTCTTTTTCTCTTTTTTGTGACAACTAAAGCAAAATAATATTAGGTCGGGGAAAAAGTTTCTTCACATTTTATATGAAAACTCAAGATATTTTTTTTCAAAGTTTAACTACTTTTAATTTAATTATAGAATTTAAGTGCCATTTTGTTTGTTGACTTTTTGCCATCTTATAGGTAGGTAGGACATGATCCCGTTGCTGTAGGAATTTTGGGAATTCTGATTAAAAAAGCGCGACAAGTAGTTTTAGCAGTTCTCACTTGATGTTAACCTAACACTGCCTAAAGAATGCTGAAGCGACCGAAACAGGTGGAAATCTGAAGGTGCAAGGTCAGGGCTATATGGCGGACGCATTAAGACGTTCCAGCCAAAATCTCTTAATTTTTGCTGAGTGGCTAAAGATGTGTGTGGCCTAGCATTATCGTGATGAATATGAATGATTTATATATACTATATACGAAAATACTTTTTCCCCATATTATATGGTTGCGGAGTAGCCTAGTTGGTTAGGGCAAGCCTCTTACTCGAGAGGTGGTGGGTTTGATACCTGGTACGTGCACAATTTTTCCGGATTTTAAAATCTCGGTTTAAATTTGTGTGCAAGATTACAATGCACCCCGGTAAAGGAAAACACCGTGAGGAAACCTATACACTAACAATACGAATGTGTTGTAGTGTATAAAGACTGGAAGAGATTGCCTCCGGCAATAAGTCCGGCAGTAAGTGTGCTAAGCAGAAAAGTCTATATTTATTTATGTAACAACAATTTCACGGTGAGAATGAGTACTTTTTTTCGTAAGTAAAATGTTCACGGGTAAGGAAGGAGTATTAAGTACCTATTGCCAGCAGCACTGAGAAAAGACGGGATACGCACGCTTGAGGTTGAGCGGGGTACATACGCTATAGAGATGAGACTCACCTTCGTAATTGACCTGGCCGTCGCCGTCGATGTCCGCCTCGCGGATCATCTCGTCGACCTCCTCGTCGGTGAGCTTCTCGCCGAGGTTGGTCATGACGTGGCGCAGCTCCGCCGCCGAGATGAAGCCGTTGCCGTCCTTATCGAAGACGCGGAACGCCTCGCGGATCTCCTCCTCGCTGTCCGTGTCCTTCATCTTGCGCGCCATCATCGTGAGGAACTCGGGGAAGTCTATCGTGCCGTTACCTGCAACGCCACCACACAACACCCTTATATATATTGACATATTTATTACACATCAAAATGACAAATGTTGGCTACCTATATATCTTTAATATTATATGTGGTGTGAATGGGGAATGGAGTTCTTAATTTCAGCGCCAGGCTGCGTAGACACTCATCAGGGTGCCACTTTAGCAATGACCTGACAACACTGTCAAGTTTACAATGTTGATCAATAATAGAGATAAATTTACAAATTATTTACGCAAAGGAGGTGGCATGGAATATAATTTGTAATTACTTTGAAATATCTTCAGAAGAGAGATCATAGTATTTTTAATTATTTATTTATCACTGGAATTTACTGCAAAATATAAAATGATTTATTGTCTATGCATCAGTTATCTTTTTTTTTAAATGTCATAATTTTCTATACAGACCATACTGTAAACCAAAGCTCGATTTAACTTGGAGACTTTCCATATAAAGTTCACGGGAAGAAACGATTGAAAAGATTTAAAAATCAAAAGTCTGTATAAAAAAGTCATAATAGGACAACAAAAAAGGTATGTTATCAATAGACAAAGAATCGTTACATATTTTGCAGTAAATTCCAGCCCTTTAGACCTTGGTCTACTTATTTTTGGTTACTTTTACAAACAGACTAAGGTAGCTTTCCTAAGTGTCTTAATTTCATGTTAATCCACGAGTTACAGTGAAGTAATCTTATTTACAGAATAACAGTATTTAATAGCGCATTTGACCCATACATGAATTAGTCCGTCGTCTATGAAATTTTACACATTATAGAATCATTCATAATGAAGACGTATCAGTTTTAAGGGATTCTTTCTTGGTACATGGTACGCAAGAATACCTATTCCTACAATTTAGTTCGAACGAACAAACGTTTAGTATGAACGGGCTCTCGGCAACTATAATTTGATGAAAACAAAAACAAAACAAGAAACAGCGCAGTCATGCACTATCGCGATTATGCGGAAATAGAGATCTATGAAATTGAAAAAAAAAAAAAAAATATTACTTTCCCCTCAATTTTTCATTATTGGAAAACCTTCGATTTTGTGTAACGTACCAATACGCATCAGTTTTTGGTGAATGCTGTATGTACAAGGACTTCAACATAGACTTGTGGCATCGCTGCTGCCTACATGTTCCCTAGAGATTTCACAATACAGCCAACCAACTGAAAAGATAAGCCCGCAATATTCTATGCAGCGAAGTATACCTATGATTGGAATCGAGATGCAATATAGCGTCGCCAACAGTCTTGCGTTTCTTTGTTTTATGGGCAATCAAGAAAGGAATGAATGCGTTATATTTTAATTGTTCCCGTAATAAGTGCAGCGCTTGCGCGCGCACGCTGAGCACACGTGCCGACGTTCATCTCAAAATTATTGGCACTGCCAGTATTCAAACTACATTCACACTGTATCATCTTGCATAGACTAGTTAGTAGGTACATAGTGTACACGTAGGTTATTAGCAAAAATGTATTGACAGTTCTTGTTAACGTTAAAAAAAGGTGAACGTGAATTTTACCCAAAACTTTTAAACTTGAAGTCGCAGGTAGCCAAAATTGTCAAACTTACAGTTGCAGGTAGTCAAAACTGTCAAACTTGTTGCTGTAAGTAGTGAAAATTAGGAAAAACTTATCATATGATTATAATCGTAAATGGAATTCGGTTGAGTTCGGTTTTACGTTAGAAAGATTAACTGGAAGTAGTCGCCTCCGTCCGAGGCAATAAGCTCGCCTTCTGCTAAGCAGAAAATAATATAATATATTATTATTGGTTACAACGGAGTTCTCATTTCCGTGAGACTTTCAGTTGATTTTATTCCTGTAATTAACGCATCTAACGTGTTTTGTATACAATGTACAAATTAAAACTTTATTCATACTATTTTGCGAAAGTTTACTCGTAAAAAAATAATAATGGACGAGTTTCGAAATAAAATTGTGGTCAGAGAAAACTAAATGCGGATGAAGCAAAAATTATGAACATTTATTGCAGATTTTATCTAAAGTTTTAGTGTGCATCAAGATATACTAGTTAGACGTAAAAATTGCGTCTAACATTAGCACCTAACTTCTACCGATAAAATCGTATTAAAGGCGTTTATTATGTATGATTAATGTACGTATTTTAGAATGAAAAAAAAGGTGTCATTGATTCTTCGCAAGCACAGACAAACACAGTTGAAAGGGAAACAGCTCGCCAGACTTTACTCAGTAAATATAAATCATCGAAGTGTTCTGGTACCTAGGTAGCAATAAAAAAAATGCAAACACATAATAGCACTGAAAAAGCAAACGTTCAGAAATATAAATAACAAAAAAGGGCTAACTAATGTTAAACAGGAAGCTTAAAAGTACACCATTATATTTTATTTAAAGATCAATCGCGAAAGCTTTGAGGTTTTCAAGGTCCAATGAGCAAGACACGGGGAGTTTTTTTTTCCTTAAAATCTAATTAGAAAACATCTTCAGAAGTTTCCGCAACCTTGAAATAGGATTAAAGCAAAACTTGATATGATTTCATACAAAGATCTGGACGTCTTCGATTTCATCTGATTTATTGTAACTGCGCATTTCCGGTGGAAAGGCGCGTACGTATTTTGCGAGCTTTATTCGCATTTTTAAAGATTTACCAAAATTAACTATTGACAGGCGCGAGTTAAGTTTAGAGCGGGCTAAAATCGCGGTAACCTTTCGAGGCGAGTGCGCACTATTTATAGCCACTGCCGACGACCGCTCGCGATTATCTTCCGGCTGCATTTCTGGACGATACGATCATTGCGATTGTAACTGCGACACGATCTGTTGGCACCTGAACATCACCTCACTGCAATCCGATCTGAGCCCCAAACATAGATTACAGCGTCCCGCATGTAGCTTTTTGTATGAGATCGTGGGTCATATAAGTGTATATGAACCACGATCTCATACAAAAAGCTAAATTACAGCGCCCCCGCCTGTACACTTCTACGAACGACGATCTTTTTAGGCGTAAAGCTTCCTCATGTGCAATTCTATGAACCACGATCTTTTTTTTTTTATTGAGAGCGCGACATATGGCGCCGAGCCACCCAGAAGGAGACTAACGACACACATGGACATTCGGTTTTTACCGGGGGTTGCGAATGCCATTCCGGCTTGACAGGTGCCTATTCACGCCCCTCTTGAAGGACTCGAGACTATACATGGAGGGAAATATGTGGGCAGGGAGAGCGTTCCAGACTTTACCGGTTCTGTAGATGAAAGATCTTCAGGACCGATTGGTACGCATCCGCGGCAGGTCTATCGTGTAAGGATACAATCCGTGCCCTGCCTGCCTGCGTAGTGCGAAGGTGGAAAGGGGACGGCGGGATCGCGTTAAAGAGCTCCATTATTTCTTAACTCGATTTATTCTTAACTCTATTTTTCAAAGACAATCCACGACATATTCTTCTCAATGACCGCATTTCAACTGCATTTATTGTATTTCATGTCACCTCGGACATGCCAACCTTGCCTGCGGGCAAGACCACGCCTCTCAAGCGGGAGGCCCGGGTTCGAACCTAACTTTGAGCAAAATATGTATAACTTTAAAATTTGTGCTAAAATTGCTGCTGACACTCCGGCGCAGGAAAACATCGTGAAGAAAACCCACTTCCAAGCCGGTTGGTCACCGTGGAAGTGTATGATTAAATCCTCTCATTTCATGTAAATGTGAGATGCCTGTACCCAGCAGTGGGGCGAATAAAATCGCTTCAAAGCAAGGAAGAAGGGACCAGTGTGTATATTACAAGTTCTGCGTACGTGTACGCTACACGTCAGTGTAAACGTCGTACGTACGAATTTTATATGGACGCGGAGAAGTTCGCAACATGACCGCAAGTGGCGCTGCTCCGTTTTCAATATAAAATCCTTACGTACGAGCGACGCTTACAGTCCTAAGGAGGTAGAAAGACGCATGCAACTGGGTTGGGCTGCCTTCGGAAAACTGAATTTCGTCATAAAGTCTGCACTGCCGCGAAATACTAAGATCAGGATTGTGCTTATAGCTACCGGCGCGTTAACCAACTTCGCTACCAGGCTGACTGAACAACTCATCGAAATTCATACGATCGGTTATAGCCGGAAACCCTGGTTAAAATCTTGAGCTGATTAATTTTTCGAAGTTTTATTAAGTTTTCTGTTTCATATGGTATTTATTCATTTTGCAGCGATTTGCAAGCTATGTAAGCACAGAAAAACCAAAAAATCCATAATTTGTAAATACCTACTCGAAGTTTAGTTTCTAGTGTCTGGTGGTAAATATGACGTTAGCGACGACAGCATACAGTTCACAGTTGACTGATGTAAGCTAACGTGGGCGCGGAGATCGCGTTAAATACCTGTATGAAACCATTCGTGAATTTCGATGTGGTGTTCAGTCAGCCTGGTATCGAAGTTTTTTAACGCGCCGGCAGCTATAGCCGGAGATCCAGGTTCAAATCCTGGCTGGGCTGAATTATTTTTCGAAATCTTATGAATTTTTATGTTTCATATAGTATATATAAAGAAAAACATATCTAGGTACCCTTAAATAAACAATATATCAACACTCAATATACAATTGGTGCGACCATAGCCGCTTACAGTACAGTTGGCTATGGTGTGACACAGTGGTGCGCAGGTTAGTCCGGCGGGAAATTAAATAACTGTGTGTTGATGTGACAGAGCTGTATGGCGGGTACGACGCTGCGTGAAGTTTAGTCCACTTCTTCAGCTACTAGTTCAGGCGCAATACATCAAATATAAAATTTATATCTTCTAAAGTCCCCTATCTTTAAGGGTTATTTTAAAATTCCAGCATCTGATAAAGTAATTATTGTCCGGTGGGATACTTACTTTAAAATTCAAATGTTTTATTACATTTTTAATTTGCCCTAAATAAAATTATTTACAAGAAATCGAGTAATTTATAGCTTATTCACTAAAGACAAGTAATAATTTTTTTTTGCAAATATTCCTCATGTAAAGATGCATTATTTTGTTTAACAAAAGCGCACAAGTCCCATAGAGAAGTATGAAATTAAATGAAGTTAACAAACCAAATTGCATACGTCTCATAAATCACATACAATTCACACATAAAATTAGTATTAAGTGAGATGTAATTGGATCATTGGCGCCTATATTAACGCACAGTGTTCCCTGAAAATTTAATCGCGTATTTCCCGCGTGTTTTTTTACTTTGATTTTAATACAAATTATTCATAATTTGAGTATCTTTAACAACATTTATCCCATATAGCCGAATACATAAATTTCCAAATAACGTTTATCAAAAAAATTCGCAATTTATAGTTCGTATGAATCATCGGTTTCCGTAAACGATTTCTTGTTTAAAATTTGAATACATACTACTCTGTCAAGAAAGCGAGCAAGAAAGTACCGGGAAAATGTTAATAAGTAATGCATAGCATGCTATTTATTCTTCCAATTTTATTTCATCTCCTTCAAAATAGGCCTCCTCCGAAATTATACACTTGCACCGACGAATAATCCAATTATCAAAATATGTTTTAAATGCATTTTCCGGAATTGAGTTCTCGCCGCAAAATATATTTTATGTCTTCTATCGACTGAAAACGGGTGCACGAAGTGGTAATCAAATTACTGTAGTATTTTGGAAAGAGAAAAAAGTCGGCCGGATCCCGTGAATTCGGTGGTTGTTCGATGATAT
>WYDE02000003.1:143672-159552 GCA_009867175.2 Adela reaumurella | reverse complement strand
GTAACGGCGGGTTTGATTAGTTATGGGTCGGGGTTGGGTCGGGTTGTGTATCTTAGGGTTGGGTGGGTTTGGTTTGGGTTGGGTATGGTTAGGGTTGGGGTACTGGCAGCTGTAGGGGAAGGGGAAGGGGAAGGGATAGGTCTAGGGCTAGGGTTAGGGATAGGAGTAGTAGTATGGTTAGGTGGTTGGGGAGAGCAGGGGGTGGCGGCGAAGGGTGATTTGATTAACCGCAGGCGGATTCAAGGGTAAAAGCTAGTAGAAAATAAAAAATAACATATACAAGTAATCTTAAATTAGCAAAAACACACCAAAGAATAATTAACTAATATAAAATGATTGTTGCATTACGGTGATAAGGAAATAGGTAGGTGGAGGTGGCGCCACTACCTGACCTTCGACGGCATCTTCAGCAGCGCCCCGTTTCTTCTTTGTATTCACCGCGCGAGGGATAGTCCTACATTATCTTCGCAGCTGGAAGCTTAGCAAGCACGAGGGGGCACAGTTCACATTACAACGTATCGCACTAGGGGTTGAGGAGCCATCTTAGCGTGGCCAGGGCGGATACTCGTCTTTGAGAATACGAGTGTCCAGCCCGAGAGCGGTGCGGCGGTAGACTGGTTAGTTTTTGGCGCACATTCTCCAGTAGGATATGGTGGAACGGGTAGAGGTGGGAAAAAAATTATTTAAAATTTAAACTGAAGTGGAGGCGCGTCCATCCCCCCGGTCTTGGAGAATTCCCTTTGAAAGGGATTCTACAAATTGCGATATAGAAAGCGAAGGAATAAGGCATAACGCCTTCCGTACTCATAGAGTATCTTATAGCGAGAAATAACAAAAGTGTTAACAAATCAATCACTTAAATTTAATCGTAATAGACAAGATGTCATGCGATAACTTATTCTTATCTAGGGATGCTGAGCAAAAGACGAGTTAAAATTAATGTAATAACAAATTTCCATCATTGAGTTGCTATAGAGACCACATAAGCATATTTTTTATTTATTACTTTACAATTTGTGCTCATTGCATCAATGGCTGCTGACACTCCGGTGAAGGAAAACATCGTGAGGAAACCCACTTCCAAGCCGGTTGGCCACCGTGAAAGTGTATGACTAAATCCTCTCATATCATGTAAATGAGAGAGACCTGTACCCAGCAGTGGCGCGAATAAAATGACTGCAAAAGATAAGGCTATCACGGGGCGCTTGTAGGTGACGTTCTTAGTTTGTGTACTGGGTCTGTAAGATTTACTTTCTTCCTACTAAACGTACTTCAGATTACGGCTCTCAATTTCCAGATCAAAAATATTGTCGGGATTTTCGACACTACATAAAGTCGGCTCCCAGTCCCCTGAGATATTAAGCGAGACATCTATATTAATTTCCATGTTTAGTTTACGCAGAACATTATTCATAATGTTTGTTAAATATGCACAGAAAGATGACTTATGACCAAAATCAGGGCTACCATAAAATACGCACAAGCGAATTAGGTCACGACATCCTAAAAATAATTTTTCAATAGCAGATTCGCTTAATTCAAGCTGTATGCCGACCACATTCGCTATTGAGATATAAACATTTTCTAAACTTGGACATTTGGCTAATGCAGTGAATAAGTGGGATATTAATAATACATATTCCTTACTAACATCGAATACAACATCTATATGAATATTACGAATTACTCGACATAGGTGTAGACATTTTGTTAAACTCACAAGGTCTCTGTCAAAACACTTAATTTGTAACGTCTCCAAATGTATGCACTGTTGAGCTAGTAGCTTGTATAACGAAGGGTTTAGACTGTTATAATCCAGCCGAAGGCTAATTACATTATGTAACCATCCAAAGTTAACAGAAGGAATCAAACTGCAAAATGACATGTTATGAATGTCACAATAAAGGTTATCACTGAATGCTAGTTTTATTTTTCGATTAAATTCGTGGCCCAATACAGAACACAAATCTAAGTAAGATTTTATATGTCCAATCATTACTGAAACATCGCTATACTCGCAGGTCTCCTCCGATGTCTCATTCAATTCTTCGTTCAGTTCTTTTTCTGATTCATGTTTCAATTCTTTGTCCAGTACATTATTTGAATTTTCATTTACATCCTCATGAGTGCAAGAACATATTTTGAAGTTATTATATCCAATAATAACTGGCTTTGGTATTGAATTGCAAAATATTTTTAAAATTTTTGCGTTCAATTTGTACAGCATATTCTTCAAATTGTTATTCAGCTGCATTAAATTACAGCGAAACGCATGCAATGTAAATGTTTCAGCTTGAATATGTGGAAATGGTGCGCCTAATCGCACTTCCATAACACTTTCACATTTTAGGAAATTTGAATCTAACAGCAGTGATCTATACAAGCGAGAGGATACCAACAATTTACGATCTTCACACTCCATAACAAAATCCCAAGTGTTATTAAATTTTTCATCTATAATAGTATCTGTACTTCTCAGTAAATCTTTACTAAAAGCGCAACTGAAAAATTGTAAATGTGTGTGTCGATTCTCAGCCATCTCAAACAACTCACTATATCCATATTGATAATTTTCCAAACACGAAGGAAATGATGTCATGAATCCCTTTAAGTTAGTGGATAGCTCTAGCAGGTCCAGTGGGTTTAAGATTTCTGCAGACGAGACCACAAAATGAACACTCTCTAAATTTCTGAAGGACTGCTTCATGGACGATAATATAAGATCCGACTCGGCGACGCTGTCGATGATATCGCAGGCTAAGTTGACGAGATTAGGGCAAGCGGCGCACACCTCGCTCGCTCCTTTCAACGTAACCACGGTCTGCCTCACATCCAAGCTGCGCAAATTCTCCAGTTTTACTATAGCAGAAACTATGTTTGACTCCGTGAATCCCTTGGCACATTTGAGGTTCAGCTCTTTGATATAGATGGCGTTGTTCTCAATGAATTCGTAGATGCAGTTCGGGATACGGCGATGAGCGAAATTCAAGTAGTTCAAGTGAACGCTGCATTTTATGGCGTGTCTGAGCTGCTTGCAGGTCTCCCAAAGGCACACCTTCGACTTTACATCCAAGTAACTGATTATATGAGAGATAATCTCCTCGGGCAGGTCCAATAAGGTCAGGCTTTGTTTTTTACTGATCGGTTCTTCTTTCATAGGATTTATAGTTTCACTGTCATTCCCGTCGAGACTCATGTTTTATAATTATTAATCAAGCGTGACCAATAAAAACATGTAAACTTTTTTGGCCAAGAGAAATTGAATATGAATTTTGAAGTACAGAAATGAATACACTTGCAGCCGCACGACTCGTCGCACCAACACTCAGGCGAATAACAGCGCGATAAGTAGGCAACTTTTTTATACCTACATTATCGCACAGCACGTACGTACTAACTGATATGATAACACATTATCTTAAAATAACAACAAACTGGAGATAGTGATGTTATGTGCATTCGTTTATTGATTGACTGATATTATTGAGGTGTGTGTGGGTGTGTGTGTGAGGGAGAATGTGAGAGGGTGTGAGGGTGTGTGTGTGTTTATAAATTAATTAAAAAATATTATTAAAAAAAATATTTTGCAATTTTGTTTATTTAACAGGGTAAAGACCAGTACGGGTTCTATGCCCTCTGGGAGCCCAATATTTATAATTTATAATTTGTGCTGCAGGGCTGCTGATACTCCGGTGAAGGAAAACATCGTGAGGAAACCGGTTCCAAGCCGGTTGGTCACCGTGGAAGTGTATGACTAAATCCTCTCATATAATTTAAATGAGAGAGGCCTGTACCCAGCAGTGGGGCGCATAAAATGGGTGCAAAGAAGAAAGAAGAAGACATTGCTCCAAAATATTGTTTATCCTACTTGCACTATATGCAACAACAGATACCATACCAGCAGGCTGCCCTGCGAGTAACTAATAAGTGCAGTCACCGTCTCCCGGCCGGCTAACTAATGGCTGTGCCGGTCTCCCACGGGACCGTCACGACACCACCCATACAATAACCCTTCGGCTACTCCTATCCGCCGCGCCGTACATTATACCGAGATTAGCACGCTGGGAGACACTAATCAGCGAGTGAGTCATCAGCCCTACCGCGCTCAATGCGATTGCAAATTAGATAATTACTATGGCTTAATATGCCTGGGTTATGGTTGAAAATTCATCTGCATTCGACATCACATTGATAAGCGCAATGCAAAATAAAATGATAAATATATATATTCACGGCGAACTCTCCAAGTAAAGAACACGTTTGAAGAAGCGAAAATGTTGGTGCGTATAAGTATAAAATATTTGAAGATGAAAAATTGGATAGTAATTAATGATTATCAGAAATTTTAATTATAATAGGTATGGCAAAAGAAAAGCGGCTACTGCTTTATTGCATAGCTAAATATGTAAGTAGATACTTGGACAGACTCTGTTAGTCTCGCTCTCGATATATGTATGGCGAACGTCAGACTAACGCACAGATGTATTTAAATCACGTTGAAAGAAAATATAGAAACGCTTAAAGATAATGTTTCAGGTTTGTATGAGTACCTACACAGACAACATTTTAACTCTACATGCATAAGTAACCTACTAATATTTTACAACATTCTAATAAGAGTAATAGCAACGCACGCGGATAGAACGCCCACACGACAATGTTTGCTTAGTGCTCCAGAGTCCAGACACAGGATACCGCGATGGCAAGGAGCCTAAAACAATCATCAAATGTTACAGAAAACGTCAGAGAGAACCCCATTAGACCTGGGGGTCTACCGCGCTATTATCACATGAGCGAGTGAAGAGACATCGCCACGATTTCAACCAATCAGACACACGATTGGCTGAAATCTCTTCACTCACTCGAGTGATATTACGCCGGTTATATGCCTGCTCTTTGGTTCGAAATACGATTCCATCCGAAAGAAATCATGAAACATTGAATGTAGCTTTTGTGTATGCCTTAAGGCTCTATCACGTGGGTCACGTGTACCGTAGGATTGATGCACGCCTATGAAAAGTTAAAGATAAGTATAGGGAATGTTCCAGGTTCTACAGGATCCCCTTTAGTGACGCTCGCTGATGAATCAGCAATTTTTTTAACTTCGCCTGATAGAACAAAAATCGAAACATCCCTTTATTTTTCCAGCAGCCTCTATTGTAAAAACAGAAAGGATAAATGTAGGTATATTTTTTATAAATTTTCTCCAAGTACAATTTAATATTCTTTAGTAGTGGTCAGTGTTGTGCTGTATTCTGAGTTCATGCAGACAACACTGATTGCTCTGCTTACCCCGATTGTGGGGTTTCAGCGTGAGTGATATGTATGTATGTATGAGTTCTTACTAATATTAGATAAAAAAAATCAAAGAATGACACCTTTAAAACAAGACCTTATTTATTTATAGCATTTGGCAACATCAGATAAGCTCGTAAGTATAACATTGCATAGTTATTTAAAAAAATCCCTCGATGACGAGTAAGGAGAGTTGTAAATTGGGTACCAATGTTTATACGACAAAAAGGTCTTGCGTAAGGGTTAAATCGGCTGAAGGGTAATTTTATCGTAGCTTCTGTCGTTTTCCTACATATGTAGGAACCGTATACAATAAGAATTCAAGTCACTTTAAACATACACTATTATTTCGGAAACGATAGAACCTTCAGAAAAAACAGGAAGTTAATTTTACATAATTTATCTATGATCATCATCTACTTTTCATGAAATATTAAAATTACTCGATTAGGGACAAATAAGTTGCTGTTATTTCTAAATTGATGCGCCTACATGAAAGGTGCATGCATGCCAGCCAAGTATGTACTACGATATCTTCGGATGGGAGCGTATTCGAGCTAAGAGTCGACAGTGTGTGATGGATGCATAGCATACCCAACATGTGCGTGTGGTACGATGGTAGAGAAGACGGAGGGATTGCGTCGTGTCGTGCAGCTCTTTAGAACACTCTCCGTGGTACAGGCAGGCGATAGAACACACACAAGGACGCATTGTCCCTGCGGCGTTGCACGGCGCCTCGTATTCTTTCTTGCCAACCGGAAAGCTAATCCTCTCGGAGGTTCCGCGGTATTTATGTCTGCTATGTAATATGATTAAATTCGCTAACATGGCATGCTTGGGCTGGGCATGCAGCGCGAAAGTGCTGGCTCATGATGCCACCCGACGTGGAACATTGAGTACATGACTGGCACGTCGGCCTACACTACGAGTGCATGTTGCGGGTAGTTCGGAAACATGGACTAATCGACCGGCCGGCTCGCTAAACGCTTGTACAGCCGCCTGCGGACCCGTCAGCAAGCGTGCGGGACTCCTACGAAATCCAGCGAACCCATCACGGTTCACTTTCCAGATTCTACCAAACCGACAGGCGACTACGACAATTCATAAAATTTTTCTCTAAGTCGAGCTTTAGCCTACTGCTGCGTGTGCCTCTTCCAAGGCACGCCACTAGACACGGTCGTCCGCTCTTCTGATCTAGCCACTAGAAGCCACTTTACTAACGTGGTAGGTTCAGCTGGAAGACCTCCGTCGCAACGTTTGGCTATACGTGGTCTCCACTTGGGTACTCGTCTGACCGAACGATTATCCACTCTGCGACATCTGTGATCAGCCCACTGTCACTTCAACTAGCTACTTTGAAAGTCGCCCAGCGGGCTATGGAGATGGATAGCAATGCTTGATGTTTCTTTGATCGATAAAATACGTAACGGCGACACACATCATAGAACCAAAGGTATCAACATTGCTCAGAAAATGAGTTAGTTGAAAACAAATATATCCCATTTAATTTCAAATGGGACGAGCCATGGCAAGGAACACGACGATTTCGAATTAAAAAATTATGACAAAACATGAAACATTTGAAAAAAATATCATAAAATTAAATAGAGATCACGAAATTACAGATAAATGAAGCAATAGGACTACATAGCTATTGCTTGTTTTTTTCCCCTAGATACCTAAAACCTAAAACAAGGCCCCATATGTTTTTATTATAAACGTATGCGCAGAATGTATGACAATGTACTTACGACATAAATAGATACTTGTCTTTGAAGAACCACAATAGCTACAACTCTTGTTCACTTGTACAACTGCTGTTGTAGTAAAATAAATAAACGTCGTTTTATAATAATATAAAATTTTCACAATTTTCTCGACTGGATGGCGTCAAGAATCAATGTGAAGACACAAAAGGAAAACAATTAAGATTATTCTGACTATCGTGTGCAAGGTGCACAGTTAACATTCATGAGCAATCGAGAGATGGTTTATTGAAATAATTAAACGGTCAAACTGAATTATTTTCTAAGAGAGAAACAAACATGCGCCACAGAGAGAAGCATTAGATTGCATTTTATTTCAAGGCAACGCAACAGGGTTCTCGGGTTTCTGCATGTAAATGAATGTATAACACACACTCATACAAGCACCTAATCCTAATACCTAATGTAATTGTATATAGAAATTTCATAACATATTTTAATGATTCCACAAAATTAACTTCTCCTTTTTATTCGTCCCACTACTGGATACAGGCCTCTCTCATTTACATGATATCAGAGGATTTTAGTTATACACTTCCACGGAGACCAACTGGCTTGTAATTGGGTTTACTCACGATGTTTTACATCACCGGAGTGTCAGCAGCCATTGCAGCACAAATTCTAAAGTTGTAAATATTGTGCTCCAAGTGGGGATCGAAACCGCATCTCCCGCTTGAGATGCGTGCTCTTGCCCGCTCGGCTAATCTGACACTCCTACTTATTACCTATGTTATATAGTGCTACAGTAAATATGCATATGAACTATATTTTGCGCAGCTATAAAATGTAAAAGCTGGTCGAACCTAACGGGTAAAACTATTGAAAAAAATCATTTAGGTAGGTACCTACCTCTAAGTACCAACTAAGTAACTACTCATCATAGAATTACTAAAAATAGATAAGTAGGTGCATTAAGAGTGGTTCTGAAGACAGTGTCGCTTATGTTGGAATATTATAAGTTTGTAAATTAGTTTTATTTTCAAAAAATCTTCTCGAGGACGGTGACATTGACGCAATGTAACCCATTAAATTTTTTTTTATGCAGACAGGACTTTTATCTGGTGTACGAATATAAAATGTTAAGCTTATGGTGTGAATACATTCACATAATAAATACATACTATACAGTACCTTTTAAGCATCGGAAGTACGGTCGATAGGTACCGATTTATGCCATCACAAGTACTTACCTACAAAAAAACACCTTTATTCACCTCAAGCCGTGTGTATGCTCGAATATAGCATTCTTACAAATGAACTACGCGTACAAGAACACGTACACAATATCCTGCCTCAGGAGCGGTCTTAACCCAAAAATATGTTGAATATTTATTTATCTATACCTCTAGAACTTATAAGCGCAAAATGTTTTCAATTACACTCCGTTCGCATTTGATTTCGAAATCACTAAATCACTTTTAGATCAGTTTTCAACTTTCCACTAATTAGGGAATATACAAAGAATAGTTTGAAGATGCGATAACGATTGGATGAACAGAAGGGGCTGAGCAGTCAAAATAAATGTTCAATGAAAGATTTCATCTGAGCATAGCCCGGTAGGTAGGTAATCGGTTAAATTATTATTTTATTATATAATTTCAATATAAATAATGAATACTACGAAAATTTACATATTTATTTTCATTATATAATAATCCAGTAGTTAATAATTTCATTCGTACGTGTTCGAAAATAATGTCGAGTATAATATCCATTTAATAAATTAACAAATGACAGTACATTAAAAAAATATATGTTACCTAAATTATATTATTTATTTCACTGAACATTCATCCATCATACCAGTTACCGTGTGCACAGCTTCATACAGCGAGTGGTCTATGCTCAAACAAAAAGAAAAAGTTGACTCACCGAGATGAGGCCGCTGGCGTATTAATAAATTAAATACAAATAAAAACAGGAGCAGATCGAAGCAAGGACGAGTCGTTTTACCGTTCATTACTTGATTGTATTAATTAAATAAATTGTCGGCTGATAGGCAAAAAATATCAGTCTCCCTTCTACCGACGCCTGTGCATAATGCAATCGCCAATCATTTGCCGGATCACGTTTAAGTAGGTAATTTATAAATTGTGGGTAATTTAGAACCACAGAAATACCCAAAAAATTCAAAAACATATTAAATGCATACCTTATTCCTCATTACCTAATTCAACTACTTCTACATGTCAAACGCATAGATAATTTAAAAAATCTAAAAATATTTCGATACAACCTCATATTACTGTGCATATTACATATCGTGTAACAGACACTTTAAATTTAGAATAGGTATGCATCATTTCCTTGGAAAAAAAAAAAATTAAATAAAATATAAAAATTATCAAACAAGAGCATGAATCAGAAAAACTTCTGGACGAACAAGAGTTGTACATAGTTAGTTATTGTTATAATTATTTATTTTGTAAATCTTGTTATTTTCTTTTTCCGCACATTTTAATACGTTTTTAATAAAATATATAGTGTCTTAAGTTATAATAATAATTTGAATTATTTCCTTATGTTTGCTTACGGCGCAGCTTGGTTGAGTGCACGCTTCTTAATCGAGAGGTTGCAAGTTTTCGACCTGGTGGGTCTGCGCACAGTTTTTCCAGATTTTAGAAATTTGTTAAAATCTGTGTGTTACCATTTTCCCCTGTAAAGGAAAACACCGTGAGTAAACCTATACAGTAACAATATGACTGAGGTGTAGCAAATAAAGGTTGACTGGAAGTGATTGACTATGGCAATAAATGCGGCTTCTGCTAAGCAGAAAAAGTATATTTATTTATTAAATTCATACATTGGTAAAAAAAATATGGAAAAAAGCGAAACGCAGATCCACACACTAGGCACCTCAGGCAGAGTCAGCCTGTGTGGGAATGCAGTGGCGGTAATGGCTCGCTTCGAGGATGGGTTGGAGGAAATATTTAATATTTTGTAGGTACCTAGTACAATATTTTAATTTTTCATTCATGTGTAGCTGATGTAATTGTATTATTGAATGATGCAGGTTTTTATTTTATAGTTATACATTTTTATAGTAAATTTTACAGGTTCTTCTAATATTTTTAAAATTATATTGGGTTAATTTTATAAAATGCACCACACATTTAATAAAAGTTACGTACCTACCTTAATTGGATATCTTAGTAGGTATTTTATCTTTTTGGGCAAAATTGTACAAAACCAGTACACCTACCGCCATCTATCGGTCGCGCACGGAACTACGCTAACAACACTGAGCTCATTTCGCCGTGGAAAACTTTTACTCATAATGAAAAGGATTGATACAGCATTTTAGTAATGAATATTGTAGCAGTTTACGGAAAAGAATGCAACTTCAAAGAAAATCCTCGAAATGTTAGCTTCAAACTCTAAGCGGACAGTACAGAAACGTCAAGAACTGTCAAACAAAACAGCTGTCTGTCAAAGTCGTAGCGTAGCTGCAAATTCTAACTCTTTGGCCGCAAACATTACAAATTAATTGTTCAGATGTAGAATTCGTTAATTATGCCTTGAAAAATAAACAAAATCATTATAACCAAATGAAATAAAGAAAATACTTAGCTCACCGCAATATTCCATACTCACACTGTCCACAAATACACATAACCTACAAACGCATAGTTGCCACAGTTTTTGTTTTAATTCTAACAAATTACCGAATTTTTCAGTTTTATAATGTAACAAATCAATTTGAACATTACTTTTACGTTTAGAAATATAAGTTCAATGGACATAAACGTCTTAGAAGTTGCATTCATTAATTTTTTTCTTTAGCACAAGATATATATCCGAGCCGTGTTCAGCCAATGTAAAATGGAAATAACTGCTAGGAAATTACTTTTATTTTAAATATTTCCAGCATGATATTGCCCATCAAAATAAATTCCAGCACTTTATAAATCTTGCAACGCAATAAATTTTAATTATCTTGATGAACGTCCTAATAACTTTGTATCGTCGCTCGAAGCTTCGGCTAAGCGTTTTGTTTTTGGAAACAACTAAATGAAAATATTTTCTTATGAAACCAATTATTTGTAGTAGCTATTTATGGTTGTTTTATGTTAGTCGGAGTATTCATTCACTTTGAATATAAATTTGTCTGTTGTCGTTTAAGACCAACTTTTCATCGCCCGATAAGCGAACTTTAAAACACATCACTGCGACAACATCACTGTTGAAAGTCATCTGTTTACACTATTGAGTACGGCCGGAGCGGGCGCTGAGTATGGAATATTGCCGACGGAGCTCGGCACCCACCTTCTTCATGATGCCGGTTTTCCTCTTGGAGAAAGTGGTGTAGCGGCGCAGCTTGTTGTCGATGTACTCCATCTTGATCTTGACGCGGCCCTTGGTCTTCTTGCCGTTGGACGGCGGTGACTTCTTGGGCTGTAGGGAGCCGTAGCCATCGTCGGCGATGTCCGGCATGGGGCAGTGCTCGAGCCCGTGTCCCTGCGAAGACACCGGCCGCTCGTCGTAGCAGGTCTCCGAGCCCGGCCGCTTGAGCCCGCGAGGAAGCCCCGAGCAGGCCTGCAGGCCCCCGGCGCCGCCGGCACGTAGCGCTCCGCCGCCGTACATGTCGGCCGGCGCCTCCAGGCCCATGCCGTACGGGTTGCCGAAGCGAGGGTCCCTCGCTCCGCCGGGCCCGTCCATCATCACCTCGCAGTACGCCACAGTAGCCGGTGCGCCGCGCGCCTCTCTCTCGCTACCGTCCGACGACGAACGGAGACTGGTGAGTGCTCCGCGTACGCGCGATCAGCACCTCGCGCCTCGATGCGACCGCGGTCCGAGCGTGACTAACTTCACTGCGCTCGCTCGCTCCCCGCCTGAGCGGCCGGCCACCATGCGCCGTCTCGCTCGCACGCCGCCCCGCCCGCCTCGCGAGAGCGGGACCGCGCTAGCGCCGTAACCCGACACACGATCGCTCCACTTCCGCTGAAGTCTGCTGAAACTGCATGAAAATAGAAGAGCTTTTATTTAAAGTTTCCTCCGAATAGAAGTAATAGCGGGCGTCCATGCGGGTGCGCGGGCGCCGGCGTGGGGCGGCGCGGCGGAGCCGGAGAGGGGAGGGACGGCCCCAAAGCCATATTTAGAACTGCTCGTGCCGAATATGGCATCCGCGGCCAAATAGGAGGACTGAAATCCCTCCTACTCGGAGCTTGCGATTTCCACGTCCACACGAGGCTTGGTGTCTCTGGGAAATTACCGTTGTTGCATACCTACAAACAAACGCGCTGAGCTGCTTCGCATGAATTTATTATTATTTACTTAGATAGGTACATATTCGTCTAACAAATAACTTATATACCTTTTAGGTAAATTAGTAGATTTTTCTGTATGTACCAACTCTAGGTGTTCACCTACTACCTAATTTTCAGTTTAGAAGAAAAAATCTAAAACCTTATGTAAACTGATTGTGGAGGCAGGCTCCACCAGTATTCCAGCCACACGCATCCTCGAAACGTGGCGTAGGGTGAATATGCCAAATATCATATCATTTTAAAATCTCTGATGCTGCCACAATAACGATCCTAAGAATACCCTTGATACAGATTTGGGTAGCTAAATTAATATTGTTTTCGAAAATAGATCTCAGGTTTACGTATGTATGTTTATGGAAAAAAAAATTTCAAGCGTTTAAATGCACGAAGGGCGAAAATCCCTAATGTCAGCCGTTTTGCCCTAATATCATCCGGATTTTCCCTAATTCCAGTCGGGTAGGTACAGGATGTTACAAAATAAAACAACCATGTTTGTACAAAATTAAAACTTGTTGATTTGGTTATTTACTATTTAATAAAAAAACAATATGAACTAGATGAACCATACATAATTAATTTACACAGGACGCCACTAATAATAATAATAATATTTATAGGGAAATAGGTATATTGGTGATCATTCAAAACCTCAAGAAGTACATTAGTTTATTTAAAATATTTTTTTGTGTTTAAAGAATATTTACTTCCCAAAAGAATTACATTACATTCACTTAAATGAGAAAAGCTTAAGCTTAAGCTTGTTGCGGTTACATTACATAGGTATTAAAATTAGAATATGTAGGTCCACTACGCTAACTGATTCTGACCGAAACTCTGGACTCTTCGGTCATTTATTCTATGCATTTAAGTATGCAGCAAAATAAACTGGGTTTGTTTATAAATATTAGTCGGTCGAGCGAGACTTCCAGTCGAGAATAGCCAACGCACGGTACCTACGCCTAGCTACGTACGAGTAACATGTTTACAGTATAAAATTATAAAACAAAGTAAAATAAGGCCTGTTCTGATTTTATATGACTTTTATAGTATTATAAGAAGAATTAATTCACAATCTATAAAACTATAATAATTAAAGTTAACCTATAAAATAACATAAAACTAAATCCTAAAAATAAACGTACATTATAATAAAGAAAAAAATTCCCTAAGATCCCTACCATGTGGGAGGGTGCCCAGAAGGCTGGCAGACCTGTTCTCTTATGTATTATTATTAGACACTATATACCTACCTTTTAAATATCAGGAAAAAAATTATTAGTGGCTAAGCCTAAAAATAACTAAACTAACTATAATCACATTTGAGAACAGAATGTACATATCCGTAAAAAAATTATGGACGGCTGATATTAATTTTCACATAATTCTAATATCAGCCCATAATTTGAAGGACAAATAAATTGGAGACTAAATATTATTCACCCAGCTGTATTTAGGCTATTGGACGCAGGATACGAACTTAAATTTAGTTATTAGCACTATAAATTCCAACCTTCAGATGAACAAGTAAAGATGAATTTAATTTCTCTAACAAAAATTATCAGTCCAACATCAGTCCCCGACTGATAAAGGAATTATGGAAAATCATCAACCTAACTCCAGCCCCCTATTTTCTACGAAATTAATAAATTTACTTATAAATTAGTAATCATAAGACGTAATTTACTTGTACGAAAGGTTAAAACCATTAACGTATAGCATCTTACCGTCATAAACACACGTCCCAAAGTTTGTGTCTACCGTTCATTCGAGCCGTTTTTGGGAATCAAGCACTCTGTCTTTACCTTGGTGAAAACTAATGCTCATTGTGTGAATAATAATTAAACGGGGTAATATTGATGTTCCTACTTATAGGACTAACTAGGGTTGTGACTTCATTAAAAGGTTTTGATTTTTATAATTTTTCAGTAAAGAAAAGTAAAAATGTAATGGGGGCTGGTATTGGGAGGAGGGCTGGAATTAGGCATATCCACCCTAAATTATATATGACTACATACGTAGGTACCTTATATATTATGTACCTACACTAAGAATATTAATGTTTTAGTGTATAAAGGTTGACTATAAAAAATTACTTCCGAGTATAAGTTGTTTTATGGAAATAAACCGACATGGGTTGCGGGAGGCAACAGCGCACGATGTAGACCTATGTATGTATGTATAACACCTATACTAATTACTTATTTATTACCCTGTTGGATCACGGGTCACGGTGCTGTCTGCAACTTCCTCGTGAGGCATGGCGTGTCCGGCTGCACTGAACTGAACGAGAAACACGAACGATCTTTACATAGTCATTGGTAGATTAACCTTACCACCTAGTGCCGGAGGGAAGAGTTTCCTCACGGTGTTTTCCCTCACCGGAGTGACGGGTACAAAACTGAACAAACATTGAAAATTTCGCCGTGATACAGGATCGAACCAGCGATCGCGATCAATTCGTCCGCGGATCGAACCTTCGATCTTTTTCACTTAATCAGACAACTAGCGCACAGCGCCACCGTGCCACAGTCCGGTAGTTAGGTATATCAGTGTATATTTTATAGTTGATTTATTTGTACGTGATCCGTTACATTTTAAAATTTAACGGATCGGATCGGATTTAAGTTATTTTACTGATTCAATGTGAATACCTAGTGAACAGTGGGCGCATTACTGCACCTATGTACCTCCAGAGCCTTATAAAGACTTTTATTGAGAAAAACTTACTCGGTTTTATTTACGCAACCACGAGAGAACGATAACCTAACGATAAATTTGCATTTTAGATAGGTAAAGTAGGTACATAGTTGTAGGCACTTGTAGGTGAGGTGCTTGCCTACTTTCTGAGAACATACAGTTATATAATTCAGTTACTTATTTACAAAGAGTAGAAACGTCACTGTTATGTCATAAAAATGTTAAAACATTTTGGTCGTATATAAAATCTAAGCGTTCCAATAAGAGTAACATCCCCAGCGAAATGCACTTAAACGACACAAAGGGAGCTACTCCCAAGGCAATTTGTGATCTATTTGCCAAGCAATTTGCTTCAGTTTATTCTTGCAACTCGTCAGATTGTTCCAATACCAATTGTGATAAACGAAATCAACCAACTCAATTTGCATTAAATCACCCTAATGACACTATAGGAATGATATCTGTAAATGTTGATACAGTAGCGTGCACTCTTAAAAAACTAGATAAAAATAAAGGTGCTGGTCCTGATGGAATTCCATCTCTTTTCGTACAAAGTTGTGCTTCAAGTATTGCTTACCCATTATCAATAATTTTTAACAAATCCTTATCTAGTGGATCATTTCCAACGGTGTGGAAGATAGCTCACGTTATTCCCATCCCAAAAAGTGGCGATCCACGCAACATTCAAAATTATAGACCTATTTCGATATTATCTGTCTTCGCGAAAGTTTTTGAAGCTATTATTTGTCCATTGTTAACAAACCATTTCAAAAATATCCTTATTCCCCAGCAACATGGATTTCGGGCTGGTATGTCGACCCTATCGAATCTTACCTGTTTTGTCAGCGATTTAAG
>WYDE02000003.1:128289-141836 GCA_009867175.2 Adela reaumurella | reverse complement strand
GATGAATTTTTGAATATCCTTTCTTAGTACTCACGTACGACTCGAAAGGAACCCCTGTGCAAAATTTCATGATTGTAGACCCAGCGGTTTAGGCTGCGCGTTGACTGTCCGTGAATGAATGAATGAATAGGTGAATTAATGTCCTTTACAGTTTTGTTAATTAGATGCTGGTACTCGTAGTTTCTACATCAAAATACCTACATACAAATAAAGCCAATGTGGAAGGAAGGGTCAAGCGGAGCCGCCCTAGGCGACCATACCAGACCAAATAGGTATGTAAACTTTTACGGAAAGAGCAAGTTAGCAGCACTCGTAATTAATAGGTATAAAGTTTCAGACATTCACAGATCACTGAAAAGGGTAAAAATTTAGACACACACATAACATAATGCAGATTAGGAGGATACCTATAATACCGACTCACATAAAACATTTCATATTTTGCGACTCCTGTTTGTCTGTTTTATTAGTGAATGTGACGCTGGGCGCGTCGATTTTCAAAAAAACGACGAACACGTCGCAAATTAACGAATAACTAACCATTCAATAAATAACGTTAGTTTTGCGATAGTTGGTAACGTTAGTTGGGTGCGCGCGGGTTTGGATAGTGATAACGATTGTGCGTAGCGTTGGTAATAACGTTATTCTTCAAACGTTTCCTGTTCTGTTGTTTTTCTAACGATTGTATACAAACGTTGGCAAATTCAACTTAACAAAACGATATTGCTCGGGTATTTTAGTAACGTTTACGAACCCTGTTAACCATACATGCTGCATGCTAATCAAATAGAGCCAAAGTAAAAATAGTATTTAATTTTTTAAACCGCTAGTGTCGATATATATCGATTAATAACTTTAGTTTTATTTGCTTTACGTTTAACGTTTACACGCATTTATATTTATTTTCTTATTTTTAATAATATTACTAAGAAAGTGAAAATGAAAAAAAAATATTAATTGTTTTACACATTTTACATACAATAGGTACTTAATTTATAAATATCTATAGATAGCTTTAAAATAGTAGGTATCAACTTAAAATAACAAAAAATAAATTTAAAACTATCTCTAGTGGTACACATGCAAATTTAATATTAATAACTATAGGTATTATAAAAAAAAATGAGTAGGTAAGTACCACTGATTCATTTATTCGTAGCCATTTTACTTTGTAAGTTACTGTTTATAGGTAAATATGCACATAAGAAATAAATAATTATTTAAACAATTAATATAAATTAATTACATAATATTTACAAAAGTTTTATAACTTAAAAGCTCGCGGTCGCGGAAAGTTCACGCGCTGTCTCCGGCAACTTGTTGCTCCAAACAGCGAAAAAACGAGAGGGCGATATCCCCCACGCTCGCGGAGGGCGGGGCGAACGGCTGCGCGGGGCGGTGCGGGGCGCTGTCGACCGGCCGGGCCGGCTGCCGCCCCACCGTGCCGCCGCCATTCCACCCGACCCGACCGGCAGTCAGTCGACTGTCACCTCCCGGCGAGTGCGCGCGCCGCGGAATGTAACACGAACCGAAACGGGCCGTCGCAAACTTGCTCCGCGCATCGAGTTGATTGACACCAAAGTGAGTGTAGTCATGAGTGAACATTCAAATGCGCCCTGACGGGAACTAATCCTGAACATTATGTGGAGACTTTCGTGGTGGTGTGCGCTGGTGCTGGCGACCGGTGTGCGCAGTGCATCGCTGACGTCGCGCGCGCATTCATCCGCGGAGGCTCCGCAGCAATGCGAGTGGCAGCGCGTGTCCGGAGGCGACGGAGCCGAGGCGCGCGTCGAGCTGGCCTGTTCGTTGCGCACGGCCGCCGGTGCCACGGATCTCTTGGCGGGCTTGAGCGTGGCGCAGGCGCAGCGCATCACTGTGCTCGAGCTGCGTTGCACTGATGTGCTGTTCTTCGAGAGCTCGCTGGACGTCGGTCGCCGGAAGGAGGAGGGTGTCGAGTTGCTCTCGCGCTTCCGTAACTTGCGCGAGCTTCACATCGATTCGTGCAAGATTCGATACGTTCCAGCGGCGGTACTGTCGCCTTTGAGTGGATTGCGCACGCTGGCGCTGCGAACTCACAACACGGACTGGTCGGCGATGTCAATGGAGTTTCACCGCGACACTTTCCGCGGCCTCACCGATCTGAGAAGTCTCGACCTCGGCGATAATAATATTTGGGTGCTTCCGTCGGAGATATTTTGCCCGCTCTATAATCTCAAAGCCCTAAACGTGACCGCGAACCGGCTGCAAGACATATCGAACCTTGGTTTCTCGGACTGGGGCGACGGGCCGACTGCGCCAGGCAAGTCGTGCAACACAGCGCTCGAGACTCTCGACATGTCGTACAACGAGCTGGGCGCGCTACCCGATAACGGACTATCCAGCCTACGCGCCCTGCAGAAACTTATGCTGCAGAATAACAGGATCGTTTCAGTCGCGGATCGCGCCTTCGTCGGCCTAAGCGATCTGCAGCTTCTCAATCTCTCAAGCAACAGTCTGCGTGCATTACCACCAGAAATGTTTCTCTCCTCTCGAGACATAAAGCAGATATACCTAAATAATAACTCGTTGAGCGTCCTTGCTCCTGGATTGTTCGAAGGACTCGATCAGCTGCAGATTCTAGATTTATCTACTAACGAATTGACCAGTGAGTGGGTTAACCGCGATACGTTCTCTGGACTCGTCAGACTCATAGTGCTTAATTTATCTCACAATCGAATAACCAAAATAGACGGTCAATTATTTCAGGACTTGAACAATTTGCAGTTCTTAAGTTTGGAATATAATAACATCGGTAGAGTGTCGGAAGGTGCGTTTACGAATTTGAAAAACTTACATTCGCTTTCATTGGCGCATAACAATATAGTGCAAGTGGACAGTAATCATTTTTCAAATCTCTATGTGCTAAACCAACTCTTTTTGGACGGAAATAGAATAACTAAAATAGATGTGCGTTCCTTTGAAAACATTACAAAGTTACATGACTTGGGACTGAGTGGAAATATGTTAACAGAGGTACCTGAAGCGATAAAAATATTGAGATTTCTGACATCACTCGATCTCGGAATGAACAGGATAACTAAAGTTAGTAGTTCCCAATTTGAAGGACTCGACGACTTGTATGGATTACGACTAGTTGGAAACAAGATTGAAAAGATTTCGAAAGACACTTTCGCATCTCTCTCTTCGCTGCAGATCCTGAACCTTGCATCTAATAATATTGACCAGATTGACGACGGAGCTTTTTCCTCCAATCAGCAGCTGCGGGCTATCGGTCTCGATGGAAACAAACTTGTCGATCTGAAGGGTGTGTTCCTGACCTCGCAGCCGCTCGTGTGGTTAAACGTGTCCAACAATGAACTGCTTTGGTTCGACTACAGTCACGTACCCTCCAACCTTGAGTGGCTCGATCTACATCAGAACCAGGTCGAGAAGCTCGAGGACGCGTTCGGCATCAAGGAAACTTCAAATCTTAAGATGATAGACGTTAGTTTCAACAAGCTCAAGTTTATAGACGAGTTCTCATTCCCGAGCGGTATAGAGAACATATTTCTCAACAACAATAATATTGACAAAATAAATCCCGGTACGTTTGTCCAGAAGTTCAACCTGAATAAAGTCATACTGTACGGAAACAAAATACGAACACTGGAGGTAGGCGCATTTGCTTTGTCGACGGTGCCGGAGGAGAAAGACCTGCCGGAGTTTTATATCGGAGACAACCCGTTCCTGTGTGACTGCACAATGGAGTGGCTGCAGCGTATCAACCAACCTGCAGAACTGCGGCAACGCCCACGCGTCGTAGACCTGGAGAGTGTGCGCTGCGCTCTGACCCACTCGAGATTCGACAACGACCGACCGCTGCTTCAAGTCAAGTCTTCCGAATTCTTGTGCTCCTATGATTCGCACTGTTTCGCGCTGTGCCATTGTTGCGATTTTGACGCCTGCGATTGCGAGATGACTTGTCCCGATAAGTGTTCGTGCTATCATGATCTCACTTGGAACTCGAACGTGGTCGATTGTTCGAGCGCCGGCTACGATCACGTACCGGACCGGATTCCGATGGACGCGACCGAAATATATCTCGACGGAAACGATTTGAAAGAATTAGGAAATCACGTTTTCATCGGCAAAAAACGACTCCAAGTTCTCTATCTGAACAATAGCAACGTCGATACAATAGAAAATAGAACATTCAACGGCATCGAATCGCTGAGAATTCTTCATCTAGAGAATAACAATTTGGAAGTACTGGGCAATACTCAGTTTAGAACACTTCACAATTTGAACGAGTTACACCTCAACGGAAACAAAATAAAGATAATAGAGAACGACACGTTTGCCTCGCTACCGTCGCTCGAGATTCTCGACCTTAATGACAACGGCCGCGTCGACTTCATGCCATGGCGAATTCTCGGTTCGGGGAGCGTGCGGGCGCGAATCTCCGTGCGCGGCAACAAATGGATCTGCGACTGCCGCGATGTTCCACAACTCGAGCGCTGGCTCGTCGAGAATCAGCGTGAGCCCGAGAGCGTCGTGTGTTACTTCTCGAATGGTCTGCCATCGAACCGAAGTGTGGCTGCAGCAGCTCGCGAGTGCCGCGCCGACACTAGCACCGAGCGAGGCGGCGGCTCCAGCGGCGAGACGTTGAAGCGACTCTACATCGACAATGGCGATGGAGTAGAAAAATATGTCCCGCACCTTGCAGTCGCGCTCATCCTCGGCATCGTGCTCGTGTTATTATGCGCGCTGCTCTTCATGTTCCGCGAGGACCTGAAGCTTTGGCTGCACGCTCGATACGGAGTGCGCGCTTTTAGCTCCACTGCGAGCGACATCAACGCCAATAAAAGCAAGCGGTTCGACGCATTCTTCGCGTACAATCCTCGCGACGAGGACCTCGTGCGTCGCGCCGTTGCCGGCGAGCTCGAGGCCTCCGGGCGACAGCTCTGTCTGCAGCATCGCGACCTGCAGTTGCCGGAGCGACGCGCCCCAGACGCGCTCGCCTGTGCGGTACACTCGTCTCGAAGGCTCGTCGTGGTGCTCTCGGCGGCCTTCCTGCAGTACGAGTGGTACTCGCCGGATGCGCGGGCCGCTCTCCTGAGCGCCATCAACACTATCGACGCCCGCCACCGCCGTCGCCGCATCGTATTCCTCGTCACGACAGACCTCAGTGCTATAAACGTCGATCCGGACCTCAAAGTGCTTCTAAAGACGTGTACGGTCATAGTGTGGGGCGAGAGGAAGTGTTGGGAAAAGCTAAATTTTCGGTTACCCGATTTGGACGTGAATTTGCCAGATCGGACACTACGGGGTAGCGGTCGGGGGAAAGGATGTGCCAGTGAACGGTTCGGACACGCCAACTTGCGGTACACGGCGCCGCCGAGCGCGGCGGCAGCGGCGGCGCACGAGCCGCGGTACGAGTACGGCGCGAGCGTCGGTGGCGCCGCCGTTGCGTCGAGTCCTCCGCACTCGCGGTGCGGCAGCGGCAGCGCCGAGGTGTCGGCGCGCAGCACCGAGGACGAGACGTGCTCGGTGGCGAGCTCCGAGGAGGGCAGGAGAGAAGACGAGATGTGCCACAGCTACGTGTCGATAGAGGAGCGGCGAGGTTGCGAGGAGCACCCGCTGCGGCCGGCGCCGCCCGTGCCGCTGCTGCGGCTGACGCGCGTGCCGCACCTACCGCCGCCGCCGCCCGCCCACCACGCGCGGCACGCCGCCGTCCCCGCCCCGCGCGCGCATCGCGCCCACCTCGCCACACTCACACACGGGCACGCCACTCGCGGACACAACGCACGCAATACATACTTCGTATAGAACACTGAAAATTATTTCAATGAGGGCATTCCTAAGAACTTTGTATTACTGAGTACTTTTTGATTGAAGGATATTGTGAATTATTTATCGTTACATACTCTTAATAATAAAGCATAAATTATTTTTTGGTTCAAACTTATGTTAATCGATAACTAATACAGAAACTTTGTTAATTGATATGTTAAACCTACACAGCCGTTTAAGCATCCATTCTACTTACCTGCTACTTAAACCTTGTATACGATAATGAAAGAATTAGTTTAGAAAATGTGTACATAGCATATGTTGTGACTTGTAAATATGATTTAGCATATTATGTGTGAACGATAATACATATGTGTGAAGGTATGTTTGGAGATGCGCTAGATAGTTTGTACAAAATGTAAATCTATTTGTTTTGCAAGAACTGAACTGTCGTCGCCTAGTCAATTGAATGATAATTTCTTCAAAATATGTACGTATGAATAGCAGCATTTAATTTGTGATTTACTTTTAGTTAGATCTAAATAAATATTACCTACGTATAATTATGACGCTTCAAATGAAGTAGAGCAGAGTAATAAAACTATTATTTTGTCTAATGACTTTGTTTCTTATGCAAATACATAGACCTGTCCATTATTAAGACGTTTTTATTAAATCGCTTTCTCGCCTGTCTGAGAGTTCACCGCTCGATTCTATTGAAAACCGCTCATAAAGTGATATCTTGGTCTTGTTTAGTACAAATCTTTCAGCCGTTTTTAAACTACTCGTACTTAACCACCCGATGAGCTAGCGACTTCAAATTTTAAAATTAGCTCAGAACTGCATGGCGATGCAATATCGCATGCGTCGCATTTTAACATTATTTAGATTACAACTGGATGACAATAACATTGCATAATGCAATATATTATGTCGAATTTTCACATAATTTAACACACACGAGACTAAACAGAAAAATAGTCGCCGCGAGAAGAGCCGGAGGTTTTCAAAATGTTGTTCAGCGACCGCGGTAATTTAAAAAGTGTTGTAAAAAGAAAAAAATTAAATAATCAATAAAAACTTCTTTTTCAATTTACCACATTATGAAATAGGACTAAAAAAGTATAAAATAATTTCTTCAAAGATTTATAACGAAAGACGTAAGACGCACACTAGGAAACTCACATTAACAACAAATTCGACCACACAATCTAACTGTATTGTTTACTACAACTGGCACATTTAATTTGGTTAATGTGGTGAATTTGAGTAAATGGTTATACCACTCTTCGGAAAAAGCAAGTTCGGCGCACATGGACCTATGAAGCGCTATGACGGTGGATGAAGCAATGGATGTATGTCAGGAACCTGTCAAATGGCGCAAGAGGCGCGATGAAACAAAATGAAATGGAATTCAGTGGTCTATCTTACACACTAGAATATAGATATGCAAGAATTTTTACGTTTGTGAAAAAATCTTGGGTCATCCATACATTTTGAAAATTGGTTATCTCCGAAATACCTATACATGACACGAAAATTTTTCTCATCAAAATTAATTAAATTTATGCATATTTGTATTCTGCGGAGTGTATAGACCGTTTACCCAAATTGAATGTGTCACTTGTAGTTTACACAACAAGTATACTTATATTCATGTACATATTAAATATGTAGACTTTTAATATTACATAATATACAAACAACTATAATTAATAATTATAGAGATAAAGTAGAGATTTAGTTCTTATGTATTTTAGTTCTTAAATACAAAAATTGATCATAATCAATACTACATATGAACTAAATATCAAAACGAAATCTCTGCATATAGACGGTGTTAAGTACATATGTCCTACTACCCGAAATGGGGAGATCCTGTACATGAAACTGAAAAATTTTTGCTCTACGACTTTTGACATTTGAGCCCAAAAAATCTCCATACAATTTTTAAATACCTACTCTAATAAATTTGTAAAAAAAAATATTTATGTTTGAGGTAAACTCCGACACACCTGAACCGATTTTGATGCAGTTTGAACTGATGTAAAGAGTACATCTTGAGGCTCATTATAGGCTATATACCATCACACTAAATGGGCTGGGTTCGGGAGGTGGCAGGGAAGGGTGATTTGATTTTTTTGCAAAAAGCTAGGAACGTATAAATAAAATAAATCCTCCATATTCACCAAGCACATTGTCTCTCTCTTGTATGAACACAGCATTCGCCCCGCTGAATGGAGATAGAAACACGCTGTCTAAAAAAATTCATGCATTCAATTAGTTGTTTATCTCAGTTTTTTGGAACCTCCAAGCATCCTTGCTTCACAGACCGAGCGTCTCTACGGCGCGTAGGCGAGGAACTTAAAAACGATTCCATAAACCACTATAAGATTCACTACAGTGAATGTTTGAGTGCCTCACTCAGCCTATATAGAATATATGCATTGGAACCTCGAAAATGTTTCTCAACCAAAATAAACCCTTTTGATTTTGGTATATTTTATATGGGATGAAATTAAAACATTTAATTTCAACACGGCGCATTTAATTTTATTTATATTTGTGGTTGCATATTATATATTTTTTAACTAATATTTTAATTATGCCCAGTATAGATGGATATTAGTGATATGAAAATATAATCAATGGTTATTAATGTATTTTCACTTATACTAGATACTGTGAAAATTCGCACACGAGCCCTTCAGTGTCCAACTGCTGGGCATGGATCACTCCCACTGAAATTTTAAGTAGAAAATTTAATGCAGTGTGTGTAGTGAAGCTAATCATATTAAATTCAATGGCCTTTTATATAAGTTATGTATAAGTTTTTTCCTTTTATAAGTGTTCATTTATTTTTCGTCTTCAGACGTATTTGTCGTATTTTCATACTTAGCTAGTACGCTAGTACCTACATTATTTATAGCTAAAAAGAAGCGACAAGAAACTTGACTTTAAAAGTTTCAACGTCCATTTAGTCTACATGTACGTTTACAAAGAGGGTTCTTTTTATGAATTTTACCCTATGATCACAAAATTTCTATATTGCTGAAAAAAAATAGGTTTACTGTAATATATTAGAAGTATCTGGAAGAATCCTACGTAATGTAGCTGTATCATCTGTTTTCTGTTTGCGTTCTCCACAATAAATTTTATGGGTTCCGTGCCTCAAAAGGAAAAAAAAAACGGAACCTTATAGGATCACTTTGTTGTCCGCCCGTCTGTATGTCCATCTGTCCGGCTGTCAAGACCCCTTATCTTAGGAACGGCTAGAGATATAAAGTTGAAATTAAAAAAAAAGAAAAAAAATTAAATACATTCTGATATCAGCGGTCCCTCGGAGGTGAAAAAAATTCAAGCTTTCAAACTATTTACGTGACATATATTGGTACTCGCAAACCTGCTCATCAAAACATATACTAGGTAATGTACCTACTTCCAGTTGACCTATGTAGAATGTTGAAATTTGGCAAGAAGCAAAGAGCATAAGTTAACGAAAAAATCCGAAAATCTTAAATTGTATTTTTATTATTATCACGTAATTCTTTTTTCCTATTTTAGCAAACTCATTCATCAAAACCTAAAGTGTACTTCCAGTCGACATAGAATCACGAATTTGTCAAGTAGGAAGGTGTAAAGGGAAAATCTGAAAGTTATAATTTGATTTTTATAATGTGAAACATATGTTATTTTAAGATTATATACAGTGAACTCACTCCTCAAAACCTGTAAGGTAATTCCCGTTGACCTAGGATAACAAAATTTGGCAAGTCTCAAGGTCAAGGCAAAATCCGACAATCGTTATATTGTTGTTATATATGTCGTGGTCCTTCGTAGGACTTGATTATTTCATGAAATAATGACTCGAAAAAATTGGCCATGTCGTAAAATAATCATCATTTTCACAAACTAACCAAAAATCTAACCTAACTTAACCTAACCTTATCTATCCTAACCCTAACCTATCCTGCCATCTCGTCGAATTAAACCAGAGAGTATGTAAACCAACCTGTCTGGCCAAGCGAAGGGGGGTGACGCGCGGGGCGGGCGAACGCCCGATCATTTATTTAAACCAGGTACATACATCGTGTAGAACACGAATGTGAAAGAATTTTTCATTTAGGTTAGAAAAATGTTTTACCTCCCCATACATTATTGCCATAGCTCATTGTCTCCCTTAGCATCCCCGGTTAAAATTGTAGCCTCTACTAAATAAATAAATACAGACTTTTCTGCTTAGCAGAAGGCGGACTTATTGCCGGAGGCAATCTCTTCCAGTCAAACTTTATACACTACAACATATTCGTATTGTTAGTATATAGGTTTTCCTCACGATTTTTTTCCTTCAACGGGGTGCATTGTAATTTTGCACACAAATTTTAACCAAGATTTTAAAATCCGGAAAAATTGTGCGCATACGAGGTATCGAACCGACGACCTCTCGAGTAAGAGGGGCGCGCTCACCAACTAGGCTACTCCGCAATTGTCCGTCCACGAAATTTTGCATACGTATAAAGAACTACTTCGTGATCACTGATGACTAGGAATCCAACATTTTTTTTTATATATATTTGCAGCCATTTTATTCACCCCACTGCTGGGTACAGGCCTCTCTCATTTACATGATATGACAGGATTTAGTCATACACTTCCACGATTTTTTTTTTCACCGAAGTGTCAGCAGGCATTTTAGTACAAATTCTAAAGTTACAAAGAAAGTGTTGGTGGTTTTAACCACACCATATGATATCCTCTTGTCGACTTTACCTACTTTAGGTAATTTAAAACTCTACCTATTCAGATCTCAGTTCATTATGTAAAATATAATATACGGGCAAATTAATGCATGGGTCAAATCCCAGGTTTAATGGATTATGGAGCGATCTAGACTCTGAGGAAACCCTTTCTTCCCTGGAGTACTGGGTAAAAGGGTTCACCTGTCCGGGTCTGTACCATCGCACTCAATATAGGACCTCTAATAACGACTAGGTGCGTACAAATTGGTGGTGTTTTTATCTGTTCAATGTACTCAGACCACGGACTAGGTACCCTGTGGTCCGATACGCGCCGCTCTATATATGGTAACCGGGCTCGCCAAAAATTTGCTTGGCGCGCGGAACATAGAAGTATTAAAATACTTACCTGTGGAAGGATGGTATATCCTTCCACAGGTAAGGTACTTAAGTAGGTAACTCCCGACGTTTTTGTATTGTTTGGGCACGTGAAAACGGCACAAATCGTCATCCTACAGGAGATGTTGCTGGGGTTGCGTGCTCGAGCGAGAGCGAGAGATAGTCGTATTTGAACTACCACGCGGTTGAACTGACTAGTACGGGAAGCGTTCCGGTGTCGGGTCCTTAGGGTAAATAGTCCGTGTGTACCAACGTCATACACACACGTGGACCACTTTTATTTTATAAGTAGCACCATATTCAGGGAACGACACACAACAATAATGCGAAAACCACGATACGCGATATAATACATGTTTTTGAGTTATGCATATATAAGCGAACAAACACGACGACAGACAGACAGACAAACATTTTTCAAACATATATTTTTCTACTAAGTTTCGTTAATGTAATCTGTAAAGGCCTTTCTGAAAAATCAACAAAAACAGAAAACTCCCTCCTCACTCTCGCATAATAAGTAACTAATACAACAGTCATGCATGGCTAAGAGGCGTCGTCGTATACTCCATTACGTATGTGTGAACAAGCAGGTTAGTGTGCTAGCTAACGTATGCGCATAATCTGTCTAGGTGAGTGACAGTCCCTCCTACTCCTACACCTTACTCCTACTCCTACCCAACATGTGTTTAACAAAGTTATCCGTTACGTTAAGCTACATTTACATAACAAGCGCAACACAGTTGTCGCTGAGCTGAGCTAAGCACACAAACTACGTAAAACACAAACAACATTAAGGAAACATAACAGCCTCTGTTCACCTACACATACACACACACCCTCTCTCACACACATACACCTAGGTACATGTTAGGTCGCAAGACCTGACATGTGTAATAGCATCTGTATTCACAGACGTACGTCTGTGTCCGTATGTACCGGGCGGGACCTTAAATGTTTTTTCGGGGCTAAAATTGCAACTTGATGATGCTGTATATTAACTATGCGACCGGCCTATAATATATGTGAGTAGAGATAACAATTTTAAATGTTCAAAGTTCATTATATATGTGTTGGTTGACCCGTCTCTTAATTAAGGAGCAATCATATATGAGATGGGCATATAGGTACGTAGTCTCACTGTGGGTGTGCGTCCGTTGTAGCAGTAGCAAGTAGTATTTGCAGTGAGTTCCCGTTCTCGACAAAATTTTGAACACAGGTTCTCCTACTGATAATAAGAAAAAACCGTGGACCGCAAATTACTCACTCTGCCGTGTGACTCCCTGCCGGCAAATATTTACGTAAAATTAAATTATTAAAATTTAAATATTTACGGGGCAAGTAAGGAACGTAGAGACACGGCGTGAAGTAATTTTTAAAAAATTAAAATTGTGCGAGAAAAGCGCGCATGTATAATATGTATGTATGTATTTTATAAGTATGAATACTTTCTTTCTAACTGTAATATATGTTACCTGTATATGTAGAAAAATATGGTAATGTGTATTATATGTAGATTTTAATATCCTATAGGTAAGTCTTATTTTTCCTCATTCTGAATCTGCACTTCCCTTTATTCTTTCTATTCTGTATCTTCTCCTCACCACCCAAAGGTTGACTATCAGAAAACGCTATTACAGTCTTAAGTTCACCCTTTTGCTCTATCTTTGTATCTGTATTTCTTGTTTTGTGTAAATGTGCAAATAAATGATTACTATCTAACTATTTATCTATCTAAGGTGCAGGTGTCCGTGAGAGATCTACACCTGCAGTACGGAAATCACGACCCTGGCACTTGTTGATAGTCCTTGCGAAACTGAAGTTCACGTGGAAGTGCACACGCTTGACTTCGAACGCTTAGTTGTTGCGGACGAGAGAGAGAGAGATGGAGACACGGGATGAAGCCGATCTCTCGACAGCAGCAACATTATGTATGGCAGCGTCAACTTTCAACTTTGTTGTCGAGTGCCCTCTGGATGACTTGGTCCACTTTCCTATGCCGTCCACTTTCCTATGCCGTCCACTTTCTGCATGACTTTGTCCATTTTCCTTTGTCGTCAATTTCCCAAGTCGTCCATATTCCTATGCCGTCCACTTTCTGACCTTATCATCAATTTTCCTATATCGTCCATTTCCTAAGTCGTCCATATCCCGATCTCGTCCACTTCCCATATTGTCCGCTTTCCTTTCTCGTTCATTTTCCATGTAGTCCATTTCCGTGTTATCCATTCACTAATCTGTGAAGTTTGAATATTTTGCCCATAATAGGAGAATTTCGCGTATTCATATAAAACTTTTTGTTCAAACAAATGTGTCTTTTCCTGTATCTGTACCTACTTAAAATTATGACTTTTATTGTGTGTATACTTTATTAACTTCCTTTTCGAACAGTACTATATTGATGACATAGTGACCACCCCAGTTCTCACCATTGAATGCTGACAGTAGGTACTATATATATTTTTTTCATTTCCAGTATTTAAAATATGTTTTGTTTAAGCATATTCCTATGTTTTCTTTGTACCAAAATTGTATTGTTTTTTTATGTGTCTTCACATATATATGTATTGTATTGTATTTATTTATTTATTGTCACGCTTATTAAAAACGAACAAAAAGGTAGACTTAATGCTATCATAG
>WYDE02000003.1:106558-118420 GCA_009867175.2 Adela reaumurella | reverse complement strand
GGCCTACTTCACCCAACGAGTTAGCCTTGCTATCCAGCGGGGGAATGCCGCAAGTGTTCTGGGTACATTTACTTTAGTATCCTTTGATAATTATTTTAATATTGTTTAACGTGTGTTTTTTTGTGAATAAAAAATCTATGGTTAAAAAAAAAATTGAAAAAAAAAAATTCTTTTTTTTTGTTGTTTTCTATTCTATCGCAGAGTTTAGACTGTAATTTAGTTTTTTTACAATGCTCGATTTTGTTAGTTCATGTCAGGTGTGTTTTGCGAATTTTATAATGGATAAAAACATGGAACAAAGAGTTTGTCTCGAATTTTGTATCGCAAATGGAATTTCGTGTTCCGAGTCACTGAAAATGTTACAGAAAGCTTACAGCGAATCGACCTTATCAAAAACACGTACACATGAGTGGTACAGTGCATGCAAAAGCGGTCGAAATGTGGTGGAAAATTCGCCTCGCTGCGGTCGACTATCAACGTCTTCAACTGAAATTAACATGATTAAAGTGAAGGAAATGGTGACTGAAAATCCTCACTCAAGTTTGACTGAGATAGCCGCTGCACTTTCTGTGTCTTACGAATTGATTCGTACCATTTGAAACGATCGCTTGGGCATGAAACACGCTGCCGCTCGACTAGTCCCGAATGGTCTAAATTTTCTTCAAAAACTCAATCGCGTGAAAGAAATTCCGACTCTACATTCTTAAAACGCATTGTTACTGGTGATGAGACATGGGTTTACTTTGCGGTCGATAAAATAAATTTGGAAGAATACATAGCATTTTGTGTCCAATTGATCTTTTCCTGGTACTTTTTTGACAGAGTAGTATACCCTGGTCTTGAGATTTTGCGGCAGTCACCGCACTGTATATATATATATTTTTTTTACATAATCGACCGGCAAGTGCGTTGCATTATACTGTGGTGATGTAGCCACCGCAGTCAGTTTCCATAAAAAAAAATGCGTATACATATGTGGACATGGAATTCACGTTTGGCCCTTTTTATGGTCGAATATTACTTCTCAACTCATCGCGTTCGTAGAGAGTAAAGAATCAACACAACTGAGTGAGATCGCACCAGGGTCGTGTTCGGAAGACACGGAGCACGTAGCGGTTTGCTCACGCTATTGACGTAATCTGGAAAGGCAAACATCCCGCCTGGGACGTTTGGGAATTTTTACTTATCACTTTTATGAATGGTTCGAGTGATGTGAACCGTTAAGAGGGGTTTGGGAATGATTTCCTCGAAATGGAGGAAGACGTATTAGTGCTGTTTGTCTATATATTTTAATTTAAATGTAACTTAATGCCCTAAGCAGGAAACAATAATTTTGTTTAGAATATTAAAAAAATTCAATCTGAATTGGCAATAAATGAAATCAATAAAACCGAAAGTCGTGGATCAACATAGGTAGATATGAAACGGTATACGATATAGGTATGAAACGGTGACCGACACAATCTTTTTGCAAGGTTGTCTGATGAAATTACTGCAATAATTTTGATTTAAAATTTCAAAATTGCTTTTGGTAACACAAGGGACGGTCCTTATATACGTACAAGTGGGCTCAGCTCAAGCGCGCTTAAATTTTTCCGAGTGACGGTTCCAGTGGATGCAGTCATCCGTGCCACTTCACATTTAACGAATCTCGATCAACCACGCAGAGTGAAAGAAATCGTAAACTTCAAGAATAAAACTCTCGCACGTAATTAAATAAGCATTTTACCGTCCCCAACTCTCAAATCCGATCATCCGACTCACGTTCCGCGGACTGATATTTTAACGTGCGCCTTTTTACGAGCTGCCTGAGATTCAGTCGGAGCTTTTATTGAAATTGTTTGACAAAACGAGTAGAATGTCGGAGAGTGTCGGCAACGCGCCGCCCGCCAGCGCGACGATCTTAACGGAAACGCGAGGTCCAGCCGGCGAGCCTTCAAGGCTTCGAGGAGGCCGCATACCGCAGATAAGCTATCGCTGCAGGGTAGATCGAGAGAGCAACGCACTAGCCAGCTGTGAATTTAGAGGCCCACCTGAAGAATGCGTCATAATGACTCTTGCATGATTTGTCGATCTTGATTAGGCAATGATTCTAATATCTATGCATAACTTAGTCTGATTGCTGTTTATGATCCTAAACAATATTATCTCAATTTTTGGCCTTATTTAAACCATGCGAATGACTGTATTTGCATTGATAGGATTTATTTATTAACATAATAAGAGAGTCTGGGCCAACACAAGTTGTCTTTTTAATGACCCGTGTTCTTTTAGGAGGTTCATCAGTATCAGAAACTAAGTCGATTCGTAGAAAAAACGGTGGCGGAATACAAAAATGGCAAAAAAATATTTTCATACATTTGATTTAATCACCGAATTGAAAGTTAATTTTTTTTTTAAATTTAAAAGTTGGAGAACAAAAGTTGCTCAGTTTAGGTTATAGAATAACCCCCTAAACGGACACGGATGATTAAGTAAAAGAACACACCCCATACACGAATAATATGTGTGTAGTGGTAACAGTGGTGAAGACGTGGTTCAAGCGCTGGGCTACAGAAGTGTCTCCATTTCATCCCTTCACAAATATAATTACCAGCTGTGGGGCAGATCATTGGTTGAGGTTGTCCTTAGATCTATTGAGCCCATTAGTAGCCCTTTAGAGTATGCTGTATTTTCTTTGTAGATATCATGGTGCAGCATCGCCGCATCAGCCGCGGCAGAGCGGTCTCCGCGTGCCTGTCCGTCGGCGTTATGACGCGCGATAGGATCGCACTTCTTGGTGTTCGATTAACAAATATTTTGATTGGTGCAGCGGCTACAAATTACGCGTGATAACATCTGGAAGCACATACTTTCAACCGACTCACCATCTGCACCGTCACATCTGACGAATTCTATGCTCGGTCGATTTATTTCATATGCATTAGAATTCAAAATTCATGTTATGATTTCTTATACGTACACATAAATATACTTAAATCGTGAATATGAACTAACACAAAGGTAAAAAAATAATTAACTTTCCCAAATAATTTTCACTCACACTGTTTGCAAATAGCCCCTGCATATTTTACAAAGTGAATCCAATTTTGATACTTATAAAACTATTTCTACATAGACATAAATCAATTTATAGTACAAACTATACCGTGATAAAAATAAAATTTTGAGTGATGAATATTGTCCAAAATACGGAGAAGCAGCCGGTTTAAGTATAGAAATCTATCGAAGCAGAAGTCAAATTATCTGTGATGCCTGTCGCCGGACACCAGAGCCATAGAACAAGATACGGCAGCGCCGGACAAGAGATACGATGGTGTGCTACCGATAACGAAATTAATAATTTTATTGTCGGCTCTCGCGATCATCTGCCGTTCGTTTAGGAAATGATAAGAGCATGTCAGCTTCTATCAGTTATTTATTTTATTCCCGTTCTTATCGATGTGTCGTGATACTGGTTTTACATCTATCGAGCTGCTGCCTCTCGAGCGGTGTCGGCTGACATCAAGTTCTGTCCAAAGATATCTAGATTTAATACATCATTAGATTCACCGGCGCTCACATGTTTAGTGAGTTTATCATTTATATTTACTGCTTCGTTTAAAGCGAGAACGTCACTGCAGGTTATTTTATTGATTGCATTCCTAGAGTCTGTTTTACTTCGTCATCGACGCCATAAAAGATAATATATTGTAGGAAAAGTAAAATTTCTAAATGGTATAATGTAAAATTTCTTTGACATTAGTTTCGTTTGAATTACGATGGGTTGAATGAGGTAAATCCTCTTAAATCCCTTCCTAATTAATTTTAAAGATAAAAGATCGAACGTGGTAGCGCGGAGAAGCATTTAGCCGACACAGGGAACTTTGACCGAGGTGATTTACCACCGTGGTCTTCTGAATATTATTTATAAAATGTTTTTTTCTAAATAATTAGGAAGACAAACGAGAAAGATAATCAGAATTGGTGATAACCAAGTTGTGAGATTTTTTATCCAAAATTTCCTAATATTAAATTAACGTGGCGCTCAGTAATTGGATTAAAAAAAATTGTTAGGTTCTTTATTGGAAGCACGAGATATGTATAGCAGGCGCCAGACAAAGACATAGGTTTATTGTGACGGTGCACATTTACGGGGGCTGCGAACACCATCTCGGCCAGCGGGGTGCATCTTCACATTGCATTTTAAGGGCGCTGAATGTAGTTTAAGGAGCCGAATAGTTATTTGCGGATCCATCCCATAGATGTAAACTCTATGGGATGGACTCCACGCATGAAATTATCTACACTTTATAAAGCACCAGTTTTTGACTCTGCCGATGTACTGACGCTCCTTGTTGAGGATACTATCATAGATACTATGTTTCTTCAAGGCTTCATAGCTTTCTCTGGATGTGTTGTCTAAAATTAAAATCGCGAGTTATTTTGACCCCGAAGAACCCAATGTTAGAGTTGTTCTTAAAGTGGCCTACAGTGAACGGCGTCAGTTTTGCACAACACATGCCTGGGTTTTATTCTCGTTAAAATCGAAGTGGTTTTGAGACCGGAAGTGAAGACGTTATCGGGATTACTTCAAGTTCAAACACATGATGTTGCCTATTTTCCTCTACCTCGGCCACGCTTGCGGTGGACGACTTTCGCACCTCGCTAGTGGCTTGCTCTCGTCTGCATAGCAATACATTTCGCCCGATTTGTGCGGGTCATTAATATATAGGAGAGAGAGGTTAGAGACACCAGGGAAACTCAGCGGCACGCTGGCATCATCTGACAATGGTATCTCAGCAACCACCATCAATGAAGTCTTAAATATAGCAACCATTCAGGACATCGGTGATCCAGCCACGCAATCCGGTAGGCCAAATGACAGCAGCTTGGACAGAATGGATTTATTTATAGCAGACTTTAGCTACGTCCAACCCGATAGTCATTCATACAGCTAAGTGCGGTGGCTTAGAAGATGACATCAATTCAGTGTTAATGATGCGCTCGAACACTTTGCAGAATAATGAAGTGATTGTTGTGGGGCGGCAGTTTTTTAGATTCGAATGGTCCCATTTTTTGGGAACCGCGTACGTTAGCAGAATTCCAAGCTGCACGCTACCTGTGCAGTAAGAGAGTTGAATTATGTGGATTTAGTTTATTTTACTAGTTAAGTGTCAGTAAAGGTAATGTTAAGTTTATTTTCAATGTGTTTTATTTTCAGAAATGATACAGAGAAAGCAGAGCTTCTCGTCTGAACAAAGTTGCCTCCTCCCTGTCGTTAGCCTCCGGTTCGGCGAAACAATCAGCTGCATCGGACGCCACGCTGAGCGGTTAACTGCTTCGACGAGGAGTAAATCTCGACGAGCAGCGTCGATGACGTTTACTGCATCGTTTCCCATCACACCACCTGCGACCTGCCTCACAATGTCTTTATTTACTTACAATCCCATCACCCGCGCCGCATCCAGAAGCGTGACTGTAGAAGTTCTGTCAGTTCGAAATTAGCACGAAATCTTTGCGGCTTCTTTTGGTGATGAAGTTTGTAACATTTGGTTATTTCTAATACAGATTTTAAAAGCAATTAATTTACAAACTTATTACGTAATAATTGTGGCATACTTTACCGCAGATAACAAATTTTATAATTATTTAAATTTTTGGCAAAACATATACTCTTTTATGACCTATTATTTTTTAGATGTCTCTTCTGTTGCTGTCGGTACATAATCAATCGGAGAACTTAATCTCCACATATAATTAATTACACACAGAGAAATCTAGAGAAATGGTTAAAATATACTTACTTTTCATTCAAAGAACACATTACTAGTACGTAGATAGAGTACAAAATAATGATTCTTGAAATATACCTTCTAGTATGTTCATTGTTAGCGGCGACGAACGAAGAGGTGTGAAACAATATCACCGCAGAATAAAGTACACTCCTAAATGTAGCGTTTGTGCAAATAAAGAATCAAGTGCGAACGGTTCCAATTCTTTATTAACTCTTGTCATTTATATCTCAAGCCTTTTTGCATAGATAAAGCTTCTCTGCGCCTCGCAGCGCCGCACTATCTGCCCGCCATAAATAATTGATATTTTAATGTCACAAATGATCTGTATGTAACTAAAACTACGATCATATTCAAAACGCTTTAATCACCTTTAAATTTGCTTATGATATTCGACTTTAACGCCTTCTGACAAGGTCGAATATGTTTATTGAGTTTGAAAAATTTTGCGACCCTTCGGAAATCCGTCGCGTCGTCGACGTGTTTTTCAAGCGAGAACCGCACCTAGTCCATAAGTTATCGTATGTAATAAAATTAAATGTAACACATTTCTCTTTTTCATGTAATCTTACTAATTTATTTACACACGTTTTTAGTTCGCGGCTCCGTGCTGAGGAGGTATTGAAATATTTATAGTGTGATGGATCGCTTATTGGTTGTTGGAATAAAACAAAATATGTACTTTTAGGAATCCAGTCTGAAAGTGCGTGAATGCATTAATTTTGTTTCGTATCTAATGCGTGTCTGTCCTCAATCGAAGTTCTACACTATAATCTGACATTTAGGCATGTTTATCAAGTTTATAGTCCATTTTACGCATAACAAATTATAGTTCATTTATTATTAAATGAAAAAGAGCAAAATGTAATGAAAACAAGCTCCGATAAGCATTCGAACCTGGGACCTTTGAATTAAATTAAACCTTTGTTTATTTTCCATAGGTAGGCTTTAGATATACATAAAATTAAATATACAATTAATAAAAAGAATTAATTAAAAATCTAACTATTAAAAAAAATCTGAGTTCAGAGTAAGATGTTGATTCCAGAAAGACCCAACATAGCTGATTTTAAGGCCAGCCTCCAGTACGTTATAAATGCATACTGCTGTAATACAAGAAATGAAAATATTCACATTCAGTGAACGAAACTATAAGAAAAAATACATTTTTCACTTATTTAAACCTGAAATAAGCATTAAACTAAATAATTATACTAAATAATTACAAGATAAGATCGAATGAGAAATGATGAATTAAATAATGTAATTTAAGGTATTTGCCACTGCCACAACAATTAATACGCAAGGGAGTGTACAAGAGGAAGAGTGTTGAAAGGAAAGTGCAAGTAAATATATTGTTTATTGAACTTAAGAAGATAAACAGTAAGGTGCCTTTTGAAGGCAAGTATATTTTTGATGCAGGAGATGGGAGGTGGGATACCTTTGGCTTGGTCCGCCAACAAGTTGGTATCGCAACTTTGCCACTGACTGGTAAAGTGTTTCCTTTAATTTGTAACTGGTTTCATCTGATTATTCAGCCAACAGTCGATTTTCAAACTATACTATCTTCATTTTCTTGCTTTCAAATTTGGTTTAAGTCTCGTTCGTTTGCCTAAATTATACTAACAATAAACCTGTCAGTGGTGACCATAGAGTAAGTTACTTTTTACAGAGACTTCGCATTTATTTTACTAAGATTAAATATTAAATTTACATAGCTTCTATCAACTATTCAACAGCGAAAACACTGATGGGCTGTTCGTTGCGATTCCGACCTAGGTCGGTATTCTCCCGCTATGTGTAAAACGGTCTGACATCGTTTATTATAGTGCTCACTCACTCACACGGGAGCGATTAGTATAAGAGGTAACTGTGCGCATCATTGTACGTGTTTACGTGTTTTTCCGTAGAATAACCTCCCTGTTCCAGTATTTCACCATAGATCAACGCGCAGCAGACATGGCATGCATATCTTTATACTGCTGACTCTACAGTGACAGTGACTCTACAGTGACTCTCAGCTGACTCTCTAGACTAAGGCCTGCCTAAGTGCGGACCTCAAGTGCTCCACCTTTTGTTTTATCTTCCGCAAAGCAAAAATCTGGCATGCATTTCCTCCCGTTGTATTACCAACAATGTGCTGTTTATGACGCTTCCAGAGAAACTTGAAAAGGCATCTGTCACGCCAGCATGGCATTCGCAGTCTCCGTACGGTACCGATTGCTCTTGGGCGTCGTCTCCACAAGAATCCACGCCGACGGCAATAAACATAAAAATATAAGGTTTTTATTTTGTTCAGTATGTGTGCCGATGTCGCATTCATTCATAAACCATTAATCCTAATCTAATTCCAATCACATTTAATAAATACTTTTATGTTTTGTCCAACCAATTTCAAATCTAAATTTACGCGAACGGAATCGCGGGCACAGCTAGTTGGTTTTATTCTTGTGATGCAGTTTTGCAACACTGAGAATTGGCAAGTGACTGAACAATATGAACATAATTTGTTTTGCAACAATCAGTCGTTTCAGCGGAGAGCTGTCAACTGAGACCGTTCTAGGGGACATGAATACTTCGCCGCAGTAATTATACATTGAGTTTATAATTAATTGTCAGTACACCTTGCTTGCGACAGCGCCACAAACTAGACTAGAGAAGGCGATCATATTTTACGTTATTATATTATAACTGTTATTTAGATTAGTGGTAGAAACTCCTTATATCTTTGCACATTACCTTGGGTATTATTGAAACCAGGTAGGTACCTACCCATTCCTTGCATTTTATATATGCACGGAAATCGTGATAATTTTCAAGCTTAGGTATCATACAAATGAAGAAGACGATTTTTAAGTTCCGCTGTCAAACAAATGACGAATACTATTTTTAAGTTTCGCTGTCAAACAAATGACGAAAAACTCCTCATATCTTCGCAAATTACCTTGGGTATTATTCAAACCAGGTAGGTACCTACGTATTCCTTGTATTTTACATATGCACTGAAATCGTGACAATTTTCAAGTTTAGCTATCATACAAATGAAGAAGACGATTTTTAAGTTCCGCTGTCAAACAAATGACGATTACTATTTTGAAGTTTCGCTGTCAAACAAGTGACGAAAACGGTTCTTAAGTTTCTCTTTCAAAGAAATGACAAGTAGGATTTTTAAGTTTCGCTGTCAAAGAAATGACGAAAACCGTTAAAAGTTTCTCTGTCAAGCAAATGACAAATAGGATTTTTAAGTTTAGCTGTCAAACAAATGACGAAACCGGTTTTAAGTTTCACTGTCAAACAAATGACAAATAGAATTTTTAAGTTTCGCTGTCAAAACAAATGACGAACCCGGTTTTAAGTTTCTCTGTCAAACAAATGACAAATAGAATTTTTAAGTTTCGCTGTCAAACAAATGACGAAAACGGTTTTAAGTTTCACTGTCAAATAACTGACAAATAGGATTTTTAAGTTCGTTGTCATACAAATTATTCTTATTTCCATTAATTTTTGTCTATGCAAATTTTAAATATTCATATGCCAAGTTGGTTTATCGTATTCACTGAACTGGAATAAAAATACAAACTAGGTACTTTAACTTTGTCATTTATTCAATACAAGCTGTTATTAGAAATTTCAGAATACATCCTCTAGCTAGATCTAACAGCGATACTAAAATAAACGCGGCACCTGTGCGACTCTACATCATAGGAGATTTACAGAGCTCGTCACATCGCCTGTAAATCAGCACTGCCATGCCAGCTATGTCGCTTACGAATACTATAAGTCCATATACTTATAACAGGTATACTTTGTAGGCAAATTACACGCTTTCTCATTTAGGTATATTACAAATGATGTTAAGATTTTAATGTCGTTGGCTCAGTGGTTGCAATATTCTGTATTCGGTTACCGAACTTAATTAAGCTCTGCTGAAGCGCGGTCATGTATTGGATGGGTGACCGCTTGACCGTTGATATGCTGGCCGTGATTCGGAATTCATGTTAAACTGTAGGTTCCTTCCCTCTCCTAACATGGTGGGGTTAAACCCGCCCGGGCTGGTACCACGGCAACTTAATGAAGGTCGGTCGAAGCCGCTATGAAAAATAGTTCGTGTTTTCCTTCCAGTGCGTCTACCGTGCTATCATCACATGAGCGAGTGAAGAGACAACGCCACGATTTCAACCAATCAGTGCGACTACCGGTCTAACATCAAATTAGTGAGTGAAGAGGTTTCAAGCAATCGTAGGCTAATTCATTCGACACGGCCCTGATTGGTTGATATCTTGGCGTGGTTTCTTCACTCGTTCAACTGATGATAGCGCGGTAGACGCACAGACTGTCCGTGTCGAATGGATAACGCCTACAATTGGTTGAAACTTCTTCACTCACTCATGTGATGCTAGACCGGTAGACGCACAGTTCACTGAAGTCGGGTTTATTTGCGGGAAGCGCTGACATGGCATCTACCTAATTCACCAAGGTGTATTAAGCTGGCATCATTGGTGCCATAATAACTGGTGCATTAAGCCATCCGTGTCAATTTCCATAAAAAAAAGGTCCTGTTGTCTAATGTAAACACCAAAACACTTACAATGGAATCAAGTTATACACATTACTCAAAAGTTTAATTCATCTTATAATACCTACGTAATAAATAATTACCGAATAAATCTATTAATCCAAATTATTTAATATAATTTATTATAATAGTTTTTATTTATAACGTATAACGGCCACTTGAATGTAAGGCAGGCTACACACTGGCATTGTAAGAACGAAGTCAGAATGATATTCTACGAGATTAAGTTCTCGAAATGGTAACCAAAACAATTGAAAGCCGGCGCCTTTATAAAACCACAACAACCGACCAATTTCTTAACCGCGCCAGAAATTAAACCGAGCAATTTGATTTCTCTGCACCGCATCAATCACAAGCCAATCTTCGATATTCCGTGGCTTCCAACACCTATTACCGGTACTAACCCTAACAGACTTGAAATTTATAGTTTGTCGGCGAGCGGGGGGACTATCAATCACCGGTGCTCCAGTAGTACGCATTCCTCGCGACTTGACAACCAGCCGACCGGACTCCGGGCCGTCCACTGCGGGCCATCGGCTGACCCGTGACTGCACCTCTATAATACTTTCTTTGCAAGAGCATAGTCCATGAGCTAATGTTATTTAATTACGAAAATTTATTTCTTTTGCTAAATTTATATTATCCATAAAATTTGTAAAATACAGACTCAATAAATTTGAATCTGACGCATACATTCATTTATTATATTAAAACGATTTACCTTTGGGAACAATTTATTTAGAGCAATTGGGGGATAAAAGTATAGGTGTGAGGTCACGAGCCGTTATCATCGTGATAAAACTCGAAAATCGAGAAATAGAAAAATTGCTGTTGAAGCATTTTTGTCCTTTATATGCATGACATGACCAAAGTGACTGAATTGCGCGACAGACTGACGCCGCAGACTGACGGACGACGACGTTTGTGGGACTTGGTCGATTATATCGTCGTAAAAAAATGCGACATTACTGGAGTACTGAAGGGCATGTCCTTACTATTTATATTATTCGTAATGCAAATTTACAAGTGCACATTCAGGACGACACTGAATAATATTGTGAAAACCGCATTACTATATACAAATAAGACATATTTAACAACCTTTTGAAAACATCTGGCTCTTCTCGCGGCGACTTTGCCGGATTGTTCCGACATTTCCGCGCCGCAAGAAGAGCTGGACATTTTCAAAATGTTGTTTAACGACAGCGGTAATATGAAAAGTCATATTTTGGTCATATAATTATAGTAAACTATATAAAGTATGACCGTAGACCGAGCAATTGATTTCTCTGCACCGCATCAATCACGTGCCAATCTTCGTATTTCCGTGGCTTCCAACACCTATTACCGCTACTAACCCTAACAGATTTGAAATGTATAGTTTGTCGGCGAGCGGGGGACTATCAATCACCGGTGCTCCAGTAGTACGCATTCCGGTCGGTGTTGTGCTTTAATTTACCGGAGTTCTTGCAGCACAACACCGATTGCTCTGCTTACCCCGATTGTCGGGAT